>JAUZNJ010036554.1:0-11804 GCA_034780135.1 Jordanella pulchra
GAGGGCTCCAGCCCAGGGGACTCGAGGCGCACTCTGCTGGAGGAAAGATGGAGCGGCAGGCTCCGGATCCCAACACACAGCAAAAAACTGGAATAAAAATCAAAAACATCAGACCAAAATTGTCTGTTCATATTGACAACAAACAAAAACACAAACAAAATTAATAAACCTACAGTCTGTTGATTCTTGGGCAATTAAAATCAGGAATCCATGTTTACTACTTTTTAAAAATACACACAGACGCAAACACACACAATGACAAAACTTACAGGTCTCTTAACACGAGCCTTAAGATTTCCACAGTTAGTTGGCAAGAACAAAAAGTAGTTTATTTACCATCTGTTTTAGCACATGCAGCCGATCCTTTAGCTGGATAGAACAGGTGAGGGGTTATACAACCTCCCTGTGAGCTAACTAGCTCCAACTCGGACGTGCAGCGTCTGTGACAGTTTGCCAGATGTTTTTATTTTTTTTTCCCCTTACCTCCCTCCAGTAAACCACCACTTCCTTTTTTAAAAGGGAGCAGAGGACCCTCAGGCGAGTACACAGCCATGGCCCTAAGACAGGCAGAGGAATGTGAGTAGTTAAACACAGCTTTAGAAACAAGCGGGTTGTCACACAGTAACAGATGACGAGATGATTCTCCAAAGATGAGAAATGGATCACTGACCTCAGCATGGTTTGGAGGGAAACCCAGACAGGATAAGTAGAAGCCTGTGTGATGTCACTGCTTAGAATGAAGGAGGTGGATCCAAGGTCAGAGCTGGGATGTCAAAAATCAGAGGACAATTTAAATTGGAATCCTGGTCAGATGTCAGAGAGCATTCCAGGGCACAATCCATAGACAGGGTCAGAGGGCAGAAAGCAGGTCAATTCAAAAAGACAAACAGGTCCAACAAGGGTTCAGGCAGGCTCAGAGAATCAGGAAGCAAAACTGATTAAAATCATGCAGACAGGCAGAAAAGTACAGTGGTAAAGAATCACTCAAGCTCATAATAATCTTGCACCAGTTGCTAGTCTGAGGGGAGGTTTTTATAAAGAGGGAAGCAGGTGGATCTGATGAGTGTGATGAGGAGCAGAGCAGGAGAGCCAAGGGGAGGCGATTGCGTTGATTACACCGGCACCGGTGCACAAATTCATGACACAAATATTTTCCCCAGAGTACAAATCAGATAAGAAATTAGTTAAAATTTGTCAAATGTACTAGACATAGAAGTTGACAGCAGTGCCCTTGGCTTTTAAGGAACTTACTGAGAGGTTGTACTACAAAAATAATAAATAACGAGTAAAAATAAATGAAAATATTGTGAAATGATGGTAAATTGGACCACCACATATCAGTGAAGGTTCTCAGTCATCCAGGTCATGGTCAAGCTTAGAAAGTTCAGTTTAGGCAACTGGACGTGTAGTTTTCTAGAAGACGTTTCGCCTCTCATCCAAGAGACTTCATCAGTTCTGACTGATGCAGGAGAAAACAGAGAGAAATATACTGTAGGTGTGACCAAAAGTTATGTAAGGGGGAGAAAAGAAACAAAAGGTGGCTCTGATGGGTCCTTAAGTAGGTTGTCAGAGTGGTTTCGGTCACACGGCTCTGTTGAGTCAGGTGGAGGTATCTGTGAGGTGAATCTTTTGGGTAAGGTTCCTAAAAGTGCTTTGTATGTGGGGGATAAATTATGTCTGAGCCCACATCCTCTGTTAAGGGATGGCTTTTCTAGGTTAACAAAAATGGCTTCTTTAATTCCCCTCTCAAACTATCTATGTTCTTTGGCCAAAATATGGACGTTGTTGTCTTCAAACAAGTGTCCTTTAGCCTCCAGGTGTGGGTGAACAGCTGAGTCCTGTCCTGAGGAGTTAGTCCTCCTGTGTTGAGCCATGCCCCTGTGCAGAGGTTGCTTGGTCTCTCCAATGTACAGGTCTGTGCACTCTTCACTACACTGAATCACATAAACCACATTGTCAGTCTTCTTTCTGGGTGTCTTATCCTTGCGGTGAACCAGTTTTTGTCAAAGGGTGTTACCGGGTTTGAAGTGCACAGGGATCCGGTGCTGGTTAAAGATCCTCCTTAGGTTTTCAGAGACTCCAGCAACATATGGAATGGCGATGTCTCTTCTTCTGTTTTGTTCCCTCTCAGTAGGCCTCTGGCCATCAGAGACACCTTTTGTTTCTATGCTTTATTTATATTTGTAATCTTTCTGAGAAAATGTTTATAATAAAAAGCACTTTTTTAACCTGAAAAAATGAGCTACTACATCACAAAATAACAAATAAACCTCATTAACTGCCAGTTTTTATATTTCCTTTTCCATGTCTAAAATAAGGGCAAGGCTTAAACTAATACTTTTGAAAATCTAATCACTTGTTTCAGGTATTTCCTTTCATACTTTGTTTATCAAATCCCCTCTTTTTCTTTTATGTGATTTTATTTTGTTGTTCAGTCTGAATAATCTCCATCTGTTTGTTCCCTCCCCCATATATCCAGTTCCTCTCCATGTTACTTTCTGGCATATTCGGCTCTGCTTTATTGGTAGTGCAGTCCAATATTGCTAAGCAATGCCAGAAGGCTTTATATACAGTACAAGACAACACAACAATAAGAGAAGTACAACAATTAAAATGATAAACTAATGCAAGATAAAGTAAACCCTGAAAGTTACATGATTTCATTTTATACATGTAATCCTAATGCACAATGATGAAATCTGTGTTTGTTTATTTGTTCTAACTGTGAGTTGTATTTTTGGATGATGGCAAGAATTTCAACCAACTTAAGTAATTGAACATTGTATACTTTAGACAGGAGTAAGCATAAAGTGAAATTAACACTTGACAATACTGGATAGTTTTAACTACTGTAGATTTGTTCATTCATTATAATTATCAAATCAAGGAAAAAATACATATCTGATTAATAATTAATGTAAGTGATACCAGGTATATTTTATTTTCCCACCAAGGTTGTGACACTAACTTCCAATAGCTTCAATTTGAAACTAGAGCTATTGGAAGTATGTACTATACATGCTGATACGATTTAGATATCATGAGGACAGCTGTTAACAAGAGCTCATAAAAGTTGCTAGTCATTTTGCTCAATCACAGTTTGTATTGTAGTTTTGAACTTGTTATACTTGATTATTCAGGTAAGGGTTTGGGGGGCAACTACCACTATAAATTGTGTAATAGCCATTGGTTTACTTACTATATACTTATCTAAAGCATTTCAGACAGATTTTGAAAAAGACTGAATTAAAGTACATTTAATCCTGAGACCACACTAATTGCAAAATTAAGTTTAATTTTGAGTGAGGTTATTTAATGCATAAATACCAAGAAAATATAAAGTGCTACGAAATGTCTGAATAAAAAAGTAGAGATGTGTAATATGACAGGTAGAAATTAGATGTTGGTTGGGACAAAATGGCAAAGGTATACATTTTTCTCTGTTAATTTACCTGGAGCTGTTGTGTTACAAATAAAACTAGCAAAATTTACAGCAATCACTTCTTAAACGGTTAACTTTTCAAAAATATAATATTGTTGTAGAGATTTTTTTCCATTTAGGCATATGTGGAAATTGCTTCTGACACTACTAACAAAGAAGTAAGGTTTCCCTTTACAATAAGCAACAGGCATAATCATACTGCTGTAAAAACTGCATCTAAAGATATCACCAAAGTAAAACAGACTCAAACTGTTGGTAAAAGGGGGAAAATAACAAGGAGAAAGGAAAATGCAGAAGGCTGATTGTGGAACAAAGAAAAAGTGGATCTGAGAAACTTATTGTGGTTAAACTGTAAAGGGACCGTGGTAGAGCAAAGGGAGGATGGCTAAAATTATACAGGTTGATTGCCGAACTGCAGTAGGCAAGGAACCAAGGGAAATAACAAAACAAAACTGTTGTAACTAGTAAAAAAAAGCAGCATTAGCTAAAAATAACAAAATATGAGAATTCAGGCAAATTAAAGAGCTATCATTATAACACAAAATAAAACTCGAGTCATGAAAACTTTAGTACGCAAGCATTGAACAGTGCAATTATGCTACTACAGTAAATGCCACATAATAATTACTCCATTGAGTCAGTCCTGCTGATCATTACAGTATATGACAGATTATCAGGGTCAAGAAGGGCCTGGTGCCTCTATCCAGCAGTCTCGGCAAAAGCCAGGATACACCCTGGACTAGGGGTCTGCAACCTGCGGCTCCGGAGCCACAAGTGGCTCTTTAGAGTCTTTGTTAGAACCTCTAAAATGGCTCTTAATAGTGACCTAAAATTATATAAAAAAGCAACTAATGTGGTAGAATAACACATGGTTTTAGAGGCTTTTTTGAGTTTTAAAAAATAATATTTTATGCTGTTCCTAATTTTAAAGTTAAAAATGCAATTAATTTTGTTTTCCAAAAAGAGAGATCTAGGTTTTGTCATTTATAGATATTATTATTTATTGTAGGTATTTGACACAACAGTGTAATTTGCCTTATTTCAAATCTGTCTGACAATAATGAAAACACTTGGGACACTCATAGACCATTGAGTGACTAAACATTTACCAAAGACGGTCATGGTTATTGATTATGGCCAAAAAAGTCTCAGTTTACAATGTTATGTCCATGTTTAGCTAAAGGTTCTAATCTTAGATTAGTATTGTGTACATCTTTCTCTGTTTTAGTTCAAAAGAGCCTTATTCGTGACAAATGTACAGTAGTGTAAATATATGCAGCAACACCAATTTAAAAGTTAAATCAATCATTATATTGACACCAAAGCAATGAATATATTTTCTACATACATTCAACAAAAACATGAACTTGACAGGATGTGTACAAAATAGATTTTACTTATTTAAATGAAGACCCACTTTTATGTATACCTGACAGCAACTTAAGGAAAGATGAAATGTTAAAAAGAAAGAGGAAAGAAGAAAGAAAAAAAGATTAATTACCAGCAAAATAATAGATGGCTCTAAAATGTATGAAAGATCGACAAGCAAGTGGAACAAGAAGACATTGTATTTATGATTCACAGATGGGCAAAGGTGAAGAAGAAGAGTAGAAATGAAGAGCACAGACATATTCAGGGAAATACTGGAACAAACATCATAATGAATTCGGGTTTTGAAGGAGACAGAAGGTGAATGTGTCATAATCTTTAATGCTAGTGCAGCATTATAATTGAGGCACAAACTCATAAAAACAAGATGTGTTTCAAGTACATGTAATGTGTCCTTGTTTTAACTAGCATTTTGGCTTGTGCTTTATTGTTGGAAAATTACAGGTTTTTTTTTATTTGCAAATATCCCTTGCTAAAAAGTAATTGTATGAGATACTCAAATAGGCTTTTCATGTTGCAGTTTTTCCAACAGTGCTTATATAACATTGAAAGAATGACAAAAACAAATTTAATCGAACAAATATAGATTTTCTTCCTCTCATGTGTGCAGCAGTGTTCTTTTGTACTGCTTTGATTTCATTACACTTGCTACTTTGGATTTCAAAAAAAGGATTTGCCTTAGGTTAGGGTGAATGTTTTTTTAAAAATGATTTGTATTGAAATTATAATAGTTTCACTTTAAACTGTCAGAGGTTTTAAATCTGCTGCAGTTTGGATTATTTATAGAAAGACTGAGTCAGATGGGTCCATGGAATCTGTATTTGTTATGACTTGGCATGTTATAAGTAGAACATGTTGAATGTTTTTTTTTGTTTGAAACATGTTTTGTTACCTTAGATATATTTTATGAACACATTATTTCATAGCTTGAGCTAGGTCGGACTTACTAAATGAAAACATGCAATGATAGATCCTAGAACAAAACATATTTTGCTGGGAGCAGATGGAAGGAAATGCAACACCCTGCTTGGTGGTGAATGTATGATGCAATCAGTCTACATTTTCTGCTCCATCAAACTGAATGCGATCATTTGAATATGCCTGCTGGTGTAAAATGGATCTTAACACATGCATTTGTTTGCTTTTATGTGTTATGGTAACAAAGGAGAGTGTAACACTTTATCCTAAGAGGTGTGGATCACACTGGCACTTGCCATGAGCATATTTGTTTGTGTGACTGAGTGCATTTATACAAGCTGGACAAAAAAGAAGGACAAAGACATCATGCTCCAAAAGCCATCCTTTATATTTACAACATAAATCGATTATAAAGAAGACATACAATTGTTTAACAAATCTTACAATCTTGAGACCTTTGTTGTGGGATATTTCTTAAACATTGACTATACCATTTAAAATTTTGGCCACTCCAAATGTGAAATACCTATACAATCTAAAGCATGAATATTGAGAAATGTTACTCTGAATACTTTCTCAAATTCTATTTCTTATGATTATAATTCATAGAATTATTGAGAAGAATTACATGTACTTTTTTAAATGGTGGTTTTCACTCAATATTCATAGACAGACTAACAATTAACTTACAATTAACTACAAGACTACCATTAACAACAAAGCAGAAACCATTGCATTTGCAGTACTCCCATAACTATGAGGCATTAACAAACTCTAGTTTCATCTTTATCATGGTCCAGAAGTACGGGCGATGACTATATTCAGAGGACCAACTCTGCAAGTGTTCTATTATGATACAAAATTTCTCATTGAATCCTGGAGTAGGAAGCCAATCAGTGGAAAATTGCTGCCGTCTCTGATGTTGATCTGTGTAGCTTAGTCATTTTGAGATGGCACTCTGATACTTTCAAAATATCACAATCATTTGTTTTTTTCTGCCAGGTATGTTTACACATATGAGGAATTTGACTTTGCGTTGTGCAGTGTTCATCATGTGCCTACTAACACAATAATACAAAAACAAAACAAAATGTCAGTCACCTGGTAGAGAATTAATAGTGCATTCAGTTCACAAACGACCAATGTTTATACCCACTGCGTGAGTCATGTTGAGGCTGTCCTATGAAATTGGATTCACATATTCCTTCTCTGCAATAATGCTTATTTTCTTTTTCTTTTTTTTTGTAGAGCATATACACTATTGCCTAAAGACCCCATCAGGAAACATTTTAGCTGTTCACAACCCTGTTTTCTTATTTTAAGAGGGATTATTACATACACAGAGAGGTCTATAATAGTTAAAACATTCTGCTCTATTTTTGTTTTGTTTCAACAGGTATAAATATGGAATTGTAGCACTTTATCCCTGCTGTGTAATCCCAATATGGCAGTAAAATGCTATTGTACTATACAGTGCTAACTTGTAAAAAATTTTAGGCAGATGGCAACACAAAACAAGTGGAACAAGCCTTGAATGTCTTTGTGCTTTTGCCCGTCATGGTTTCCCCCATCATAGTTTCCCTACGGCTTTTTCTTATTGTCAGTCTCTGCCTCTGTCTTCTTTTCACCTCAGTGCTCTGCGAACTCTAAGCTCCCATGAGTGGGTGTTCTTCACACTTACATAAAACCTGGGGTTACACAATTTAAATGCTCCCTCTATCTATGCATGTGTGCAAGCATGTTCGCTGTATGTGGGCTAGTGGGGCTAAAAGTCTTGACAAAGTCTGATATAAAAGGAAATGACTAATGATATCATAGCATGTGAGTGCGTAGGTGTTTTGTTACTGTGCAATGCCGGGTATATTTGTCTTACGTGTGTGAGAAAAATATTTTCTTTTCAGAAAAGTAACAGTTTTCATTCATTGTGTGTTTATCTCCACTTCCCTCGTGTTTTATATATGTTATGTTTAAAATTTGGTGTAGCTTTTCATTGTCTGCAGGGGAAAAAATTATGTTTGTAATACCTGACAGTTTTTTTTCTTTTCTTTTTTTTTTGCTTAACAAATTTGGCAGAGAGATATAGAGATGCCTTGTCAGCTGGTTTGCACATTGTCCAGAAGTGGACTTCTGAGAGTAATTGGTCACAAACCATGTTAAGGTGTTAGACTAAGGAGACAAAATGTCAGAAAATTTGTAGCTGGAAAGTCTCCGGAGTCTGCAATGCAGGCAGAGCTTTTGTCCATAGATTCTAGATTATGCTGTTCAAAATCAAATGTAACACCCAGTATACCTATATTTCTAATCTTTGCGATCATACTTTACATGACATAACAGCCTTTCCAACTCCCAAACTGTGTTCAGACTGTGTTCTGAAAAGGTTCTCCATGTGGTACTTTCAGCATCATAAAGAGGGTGGCAAGCAATCTCAGGACCCACAGCAGGGAGATTAGAGACAAATAAGCTATACAGCTGTTTTAAATGAGTGTATTTCTATGGTTTAACTTAAAAGATGACTCCCAAATATAATACTAAAAGATAAGGATAAGTCCCAGTCCCAAGCTAATTACAGCTATTCTTTGTTCATGTGCTACTGTAGCCTTCAAAAAGCTGAAATTTATCAGACACTGGTTTAAAAATAAGCTGTGGAAGGAGAGTGGTGAATAAGAAATCCAGACAAGTTTCTCGTTAAGTTTCATATTGAGTTGGAGCATTCATTTGTTATGCAATATTAGTTTTTTCTGGTGCTTTTTTTCCAATTCTAAAGAGAGACACCTGTGTTCAATGTAATGCTTCCTGTTCTTATGTTGGTGGTGCCCTTTTCCTGACCTCGCTTCTACATGGTATCATGGCTCTTCTTGAAATTTTGCCCTTTTTTAGGAAGGCTGAAAGAAGACAGGGACCTCTCGTAGCCTAAAAACAATTTCTGCCACACTGGCTAAAAAAGGAGTATGTGTCTAAAACAGCCACTTTGTCTTAATTTTGTGTAGAAATCAGATCAGAAAATGTGTTGTTGACTAGGCAGGTCGTATATAGGTGGTTTCTGGAGGAGGTGGGTAAACACCATTCTACATATAATGGTGAAGGCCACTTGTATTTCCAAAAGAGGGAGGGGCTCCTGCTAAGAGTGCAGAATTCACGAAGATTTAATAGACATGCATGAATTAAGCCAAATGCTACTTTGGGCATGGTTTTGATGAGAGAATAACATCTTAACATTGGTGAAAAACTTAAGCAATATATTTTGCATGATATGGGTTCTTGCACTCACTATCAGGGTTAGATGTGTATATGTGATTTGTTCTTCATATTTTAATGTTATGTCCTTGCATGTCTTATTGTCTCCATGCAGTTGCTTTTTCCCTCCCCCCTCCCTCTTGCCATTTCTCTAATTCAACTTAGGTCTCTTTTTTCAAAATCCTTCTTATGTCTTTTTTACTTTTGTGTTGAACTCTTTGTTCCTGCCGTACAATGTGTGCTGTCTCTAAGGAGTGCCATCCTGTCTTATCCTCCCAGCACCTCTCTCTATGGTTTCTTACACAGGTACACAACTTCCAGAGCAACACAAATAAGACACCACTCAGAAATAAACACAGAAATGCATGCATATGAACATAAATCCTCGTTTTTGTGCAGTACATGCTCACTCACACATAACTGAAGGGTGCCCCAGTGTAATTCCATTGATGAGTTATTTCGCCTCAGGCCTGATCTTACTCACCCGGTATCTGTCATATCACCCCCATGCACCCTCCCCTTTTCTCCCATATGTCATCTCCTACTCGTGTCTGTGCCATCTCCACTCCCTTTCCGTCTCTCATATGCATACAAATTTCATCTAGTTTCATGATATAATATTCCTACAAAATCTTCTTCTCCTAGCTTTTACCACACCAGCATCTCCTAATATCTCGCTATTACAAATCTTTTGCACCATATCGTTGCCCTATAATCTCTTATTTTGGAAGCATTTTTTTCCCCATTGTATACATTTGCATGTCCATCTGCCCTTGTTCAGCCACAGGGAATTCATTTAGTCTGGCTGTAAAGGGTGAGCAGCTTCCTTCTTTGCACCCCAGGACTGATTTGAAATCAAAACTTGCTGATATCATTAATTTATGTGTGCTGAGATAAAACCCTAACAGTATGACCCCTGTTGGGGATGGT
This sequence comes from Jordanella pulchra, assembly GCA_034780135.1. Lineage (NCBI taxonomy): Eukaryota > Metazoa > Chordata > Actinopteri > Cyprinodontiformes > Cyprinodontidae > Jordanella > Jordanella pulchra. The sequence goes on from JAUZNJ010036554.1 coordinate 9,914, forward strand.
GAATCACTGATTCAAAGAGATGTGTTTTGTTACAGCAGAAGATAGCTTAGAGGTGATACACAAACATTGAAGAATCTAAAATATTAAATGAAAAATGATTATGGCTAATGCTCAACTATTAGGATGGTTCTGTTTCCTCTGGTTATTTTCTTAATTTGAGAATATTACTTTTGTCATGTAACATTAAAAGTATTGTAGACGAGAAGTTTCACTGCTTTTGCTGTTCTTCTTGGGAGCTGTTGATATCAAAGGTGTAAACTCTTTATTAGTTATGCCTGTGTGTGAGGGAAAAAACAACACCAAAAATACTTGTTTATGCATCTTTATTTTCTTAATTTAGCCTTTTTTAAAAGGGCACCGGTATTAATGCAAAATCATTGGAACCTTGGGTTACAAAAATTCTATTTGTGGATATACAGTAAAATAGCATTTTGAAATAAAAGTAAAGAAACACGGCAAAAAGTTTAAAACTTAAACCATAATTTCATCAAATTTCTGGTGACACCTTGAAGCGTTTTTGAACTTAGAGGCCTGTATTAAAATTTCTCCAAATACTTCCTATCAATCTATCAATATTTATTAATGTCGGGATTTGAGTGACGGATCACTTTCTATATCTTTCTGCACTTTCAATACATGGATTGTATTAGTAGCAGCCCACAGAGGGCTACAGCTGCATTACGATCTATTTTTACCAGCCATAGATCCTAGTGGTCTGATACTGTCAGAGCTTCACATCTAGAAAAATGGTGGACAGATACAGAAAAGCTCAGCAGTTGTTCACTCACATAGTGTAAAAACTGGTACAGAGTCAAAAACAAGCGAACACATTGAGTTTTTTCAAAAGACTGAGCAGTTATTCATCTCTACAGAGTAATTGTATTGTATCATAAATTAGAAGGCCCAATACATTAAAGCATTTGAATACAAAATAAATGAGTTGATCAACTCTTAGAAAGTCATATATGGGATAGAGAGCCATGATCGAGATCAGAGGGCATTTGAATTAAAGATATGCAGCATTGGCATTTGCACATAACAATTAGTTCAATGGGTATATTATAGATTCAACACCACATTAAACACTTTTGTTGTGCACTACTTGTGAACAGGATATGGTTGGCTCTTCATACATAAGCAAGTCTGAACCTTGGTGACTCAGCTTTATTTACATGCATGTTTACACACATTAAGTTAGCACTGCAAATCAGCGCTATTTTCTATTCACTTACTGTTTTAAGAATAAACAGATGTTCCACTTTAATAGTGCCTCTTTTTATGGTGAGGTAAGAAGGTCATGGCAAAAGACAGACATCAGCATCAACATCACATATATTTTAGACACAACTTTAAACGAGTGTAAAGAGTAGTTTATAAATTGATTAGGGTTTTGTTTTAGAGCACAAGTGGCTAGCTGATCTATTTTCTGACCCAACATGAAGCCATGACTGGGTCTGGATGAGGACTTTTTACCAAGAAGCCAATACTCCCTCTTCCTAGGACTGTGTACTGCCTACTCATCTCTATTTATTCAATGTTTATCCAATTGGCCAAAAACCTGATGCCATTCGCTGCCATCTTGGTACTCCCTACTCTAATTTTATTGTCACTGTCAAGCACCAAGGGAATCCTTGTGTACGACTATGTATCCTGTAGTATAGTCTGTAGCGTAATATTAGTCTGGCTATCTCAGACTTACTTGATGACGTTTTAAAAGTCATCCTCCTCAAGCACCAGTAAACAAACATAATTTTGATATTGTCAGGCAGGGGTTGTTTTTGGAGGTGGTGAGGCAGAGGCAGGAACCAGGATGGCAAAACAGAATCCAGGGTTTTACACCGGTAGCGCTGGACATACGAGAGGTAACAGAAATACTCAGACAAACGCAGAC
>JAUZNJ010036555.1:0-11804 GCA_034780135.1 Jordanella pulchra
TTCAGTGTGACACTGGAACTGAAGCTTACTTTGGAAAAGGAACCAAACTAACAGTTCTGGGTAAGTTGGACTTTGCATATTTTGAGTTTAACAGATTAAATATTAAATTTCAGATTAAATTATAGAACAAATATTGGGAGTTAAACAGCTGTGATGTATTAACCTGAAGTTAAAGCACTGTGACCTACACTGATCCTGCTTACTTTGGCCAAGGAACCAAACTGACAGTTTTAGGTAAATATTTCACTTTAATACAGTTTCAATGGACAAAGCTTTGATTAAAAACTCTGTGCAGAAGGATGTATCTCTAAAGTTCTTTGTAAAGATAATTCTGATTGGAAAAAAAGGTTCATGTTCAGTATTGCTTCACTGTGACAATGATGAAGCTTACTTTGGAAAAGGGACCAAACTCACTGTTTTGGGTAAGTTAGACTTTTAACATGTTCAGTTCTCTGTGTTAGATTTAAATCAAGCAGTTTAGTAAAACAGATGGAAGATCTGATAAGCTTAAGGTTGTGATATTTTGAGCCGATCTCAGAGCACTGTGACCAACAGAGACCCTGCTTACTTTGGCCAAGGAACCAAACTGACAGTTTTAGGTAAATATTACCTTTTATTAAAGAGCTTTGATGGACGACACTTTGTTTGGAGACTCAGTAGTGACAGAGAAAACTGTGAAATGTTTCTTACGATTACATATGGGAAACAAAAAGGTTAATGTTTAGTATTTCTGCAGTGTGAACATGCAAACATAGCTTACTACGTGTTAAGGTGAAGAACTTTGCCAGTTATCAGGCTTTTTTTGCCCAGGAAACAAAACTGACATCTCCTCACTGACTTACTTATTATAAAGGAAGTCCTTTATGATAAATAACACATTTTTATCATGATGCAGCAGATATATTACTTGGATGTAAAGAAGGTTAAAACATCAGGTAATAATATTAGTTAAATCCAAAGTAGAGGCCTGAGTTATGTTAAATGTTGTTCTGCTACAGTGAGACTCTGGTTTTAATAATTCTCACTTCAAGGGAGAAACTAAACTATTTCGGATAACAAACTTTAAATAATGGAGTTATATGCTGTTCTGGCAGTGATTATTTAAATGGTATATCATTTTAAAATCTAGATTTTGTTATTGAACTGAAGTTATTTTGACAGAAAGGACTTTTGAAGTAAAGGAAAACAAGCTGCTTGTTGAGGTTTTATATTGGAGCTATTTAACACAGTAAAAAATTAGGCTGCTGTTGCTTCAAATAAAAGGAAAATACAAACTTGTATAGTTATAAGTATGGATCAGCTACACTGTGACTCTGGTTATGAAGCTTTCTTCGGAGCAGGAACAAAGTTAACTGTATTAGGTAAGACACATTCTTTATAAGGTAAGGAAAAAGTTCAACAAATGAGAATAAAATGAATATAAAAAATCAGTTTATTTAAATCTAAAAAGCAATTGATTTGGAACATTGTAAAGTTTTAGCTTGGTCCTTTTTAGCATGACGCATGAACACTGTGTCAGTACGAAGCTTACTTTGGTCAGGGAACCAAACTAACTGTTCTTGGTAAGTAAAAATATCCAAAACCTTATAATGATCCAGCCAAAAAAAAAAAAAAAAAAGGAAAACGCACAAGTTTTTATTTTTCTATTTCTATCCTGTAAGAGTGTGTATTTAAAAACAGTCTTTAATTAAAGAACCACTGTTGTTTTTTACTGTGAGGAAAGCTTGAGCTATTCTAACGTTCCTCTAAAAATCACGTTATATCCTCTAAATCTGAGAATTCTGTGTGCATTTCAATTTTTAAACAAACAAAGTCTTTAGCTGACAAAGAAAGAAAGGGCAAATTTATTTACGTAAGAAAGAGAGAAGCATCAGGAACAGTTTTTGTCTCAGTTCGGAGTCTCTGTGCTCCTACAACGAAGCCTACTTTGGAGCTGGAACTAAACTCACTGTTTTAGGTAAGAAATGTTTAAAAAACTAGGAGAAAAAAACACTGCAGATTTTTGGATTTTGATTATAAGTAACATACAATAATCCTGCTTTACAAAATTACTTAATTTCAATTAACTTAGCGTACAAAGTAAAAATAAGTGCCCTTAAAAATGGATTCATGCCATTAGAAGGTCTGTTGCTATTTGTGCTTTTCTAGAAGGTTTGGCTCAAAGCCCATGTTAATTAGTCTATCAGTCGGTTCTTATCAGCTCTGTGTAACACTGTGACAGTCAGTCTGAAGCTTACTTTGGAGCTGGAACTAAACTCACCGTTTTAGGTAAGAAACTCAAATATGTACCAAAAAAAAAACTAAGATTGTTCTCATCAAGAAAGTGTTTTGATCTGATAAAATAAAAGACCATCCAGGCAATAAAGTCTTGGTTTTCAGTAGAAAATTTCCTTGCATCTGGTGTTTAGTTCATGTGTAGAAGAGCTTAAAGACAGTCGCAGCTTTTAGAGGTTTTTCTGCAGCTGTTGCTCAGTGTGAACAACTTGAATCCTGCTTACTTTGGTGCCGGCACAAAACTCACAGTATTAGGTAAGAAAAATGAGCAAAAAGTATCTTTTTGTTTCTAAATGGACATAAATCAGAGGGATGTCTAATTCCTGTGTTTTTCATTTGCTTACAAAGGTGGAAATGTATTCATATCAATAAAGAAAGATATAATTTTGATCTATGACACAGTTTAGGTTTAAGTATTTTGCATTACTTAATGAAAACCTGAAATATTAAGTTTTTAAAAACAGCATAAATTTAAATGTTTATTTAAGTGCTAAATATGTGAATAAATCTGTTTAAACCCTAAAATTGAAAATCAAAGTTTGGAATGGGATGAATTCTTGTTGTGTCGGTACTTTGCCTGATTTCTCAAACGTAAACAAGTCCTCAGAGCGCAGTGAGTTTTTCACTTGTCACTGAGTGCTGTGCTCTGGGACCTATCCAGCTTATTTTGGTAAAGGAACCAAACTCACAGTTCTTGGTAAGATGGCAGAAAGAAAACCTTTTAAATGTACATAGAGCATTAATGATGTCTGATAATGTGTTATGATTGTGCTTCATAGTTTGACCATGCATGTGACTAAATCTACTGTCTCGTCTTTCATTAACAGAAAATAAACTAAATGTTACTCGACCGAAAGTGAAAATCTTTCAACCATCAGCTAAGGAATGCAGAGACAAATCAAATGAAGAAAGATGGAAGACGCTGGTCTGTGTGGCCTCTGGTTTCTACCCAGATCATGTCAGTGTGTCCTGGAAGCTCAATGACCAGGTGGTCACTGATGGTGTGGCGACTGACCCGGCTGCCAAGAGGGACAAAGACAACAAATTTTATACCATCACCAGCAGGCTGAGGGTGCCTACAAAGGTTTGGTACAAACCCGGCATTAACTTCAAATGCACTGTCCTCTTCTACGATGGGAAAGAAACCACCAACCACACAACAAGTATTTCAGGTACATTAGGAAAACAGCACCCCTAAAGGGACTTTTTACATCATGTAATAATATTTTCAATGGTTTCTTCTTCTGTTGTCTTTCAGCAACTGGTAAAGATACAGGCATGACACGAGGTGAATAAATCTCTTTTAACTCATATAGCATCATTTGGTCGAATCTGTTGTTAAGAAGTAAAGTATTAGTTTCCACAACCTAAACGTTTCCCAAACGCCCCACAGAGAAATACCTGAACATCACACATTATGCCAAGCTCTCCTACAGCGCCCTGATTGTGAAGAGTTGCGTCTACGGAGCCTTGGTCTGCTTCCTGGTGTGGAAGCTTCAGGTCAGTTAACAAACTTCTATAACCTGCTATTAACTGTGCCTCAGACAGAAACTAATACAAGTTGGAAACAAGAATATATTTATTGATGCAACCCAGCTCCACAGTGCATAAGTGTATAATCTGATCCAGTTAAATGTAGGTAAAATAAAAAAAAATGCTAAGTTGCAGGACATGGACACGAAGTTCTACAGGATTTTCAAAAATAATTATATACAAAATCCTTATAGAGAACAGTATAAACCCTTCAGAAATTATATTTCTGCTTTTGGTGTTTGTGTTTAATCACAATATTTTTTATAAGCTCATATCCGGTTTGTACTTGCAAAGCTTTCACTTCTCATTAATTCCAAACATATTCTTTGCTTTTCAGTGTTCATCAAGGAAACGGAGCAAGTGAAGATGGAATAAAGGCTGAAGCAGCAGCTAATCTTCAGGATAAAACTCTCGAGCTTATGTAAATAAAATTTAAGGGTTGAAACATTTATTTCTGTTGATTAACCTATGAATGAGGTGATCAAACTCTCCAAATCCTAAAAAAAACTAGGATTTTCCTGTTAAATGTAAAAGCTCTTTTCACCTTACTCTCTATTTTTTGTTTTTCAATAAAGGCATCTTATCAAATCTTTCCATTCTGTTCTGGTTTTACTTTTTCTCCTCTCATCTGTGCTTTTAAAGATGCTGTCAGATATTTTCAGAGGCTTACTAACCTGCCGGTTTTCTGAGAAATGTCTGCCTTTTTCTCAGCATAAATGTGTCACATCTGAACTCTAGAAATTGCTCCATGCTGGTTTAACTGATTCATATGCAGACATCATTTTCAAACTTTTTCCGAGTGCTTCAGAACATTTTTTTTTCCTTAAATCATGCTGATATCGCATCTAAATACTTAAATTACTAACTTATGTTTTCCATTTTGCATAAAGAGAGATGGTTGTTATGGTTTATACTCTGTTGCTGGAACAGTGGGAGTCTGCCACATGAGAGCAGGAAGTCAGTGTTCTGATCTGTGCAGAGAAGAAGGTCAGACCTGCTGCAGAGGAGGAAGACAGAAAGAGCAGAAAGCGACAACAGAGGACAGGATGTGGTCACAGAGCAGCCTGCAGCTCAGACTACATACTGAGAAACGAGGGAGATGCAACCTTCACCGCAACCTCCGGCTCTATGGTTGCACCTGCATCCGTGCACCAACACTATCACACATTTACGCTGCCGGTGTCGGAGCAAACAGCTGCCTCAAGCTCCATTTCTGTATCAACTGAAGCAGGAAAAATGAGCATCTGTGATACAAACATCTTCCAACATTTTTTTATTTGACGTGTCCTTAATGGGAGTCAAACTGAACAGGAAGCATCTGTTTCAGTCACAGTTTCCTTTTTAACATGTTTGTTCTGATCTATGTCAGGAAGAACACAGAGGAGCATCTGTGAAGCAGCAACAGACTCATGTTTTCTCTGACACCTGTTTGTTCTACTGAAAACCATCCTCTTTAAAAATAATTATATTGCTCAGATAAAGAAAAGTTAAATAAAAAATTGTATGACCTTATAATCAAACTGCAAATACCACAAAATAAGATCATTTTTGTTACCTTGCCTCACTTTTTTTTTTATTTTTAAGTTTTTATAGTTATTTGCAGTTATTTAATTTGGATAGAATAGAATAGAAATCTGGTAATTATACATAAAAGTGCTACAATTTTTTGGTTGAATGATTTATTGGCCTTCAGGTCTTCTGGCTATAATCCACTCTGTACACACAGAACCAAACATGAAGAAACAGCTTTTATTTCTTATGCTCCACTAATCTGGAATAAAACCCAAAGGTCCTTTGTTCAGTTGCTGTTACCTGAGAACATTTTTGACAAAAAATATACCTTTACAAGCAGTTTTTTTTGCACCATAATTTTTCTTTTGCTTAAATAGTATCTTTAGAAAATATTGGTGCTCTTACTTGAGTAACAGGTTTAGAGGTAATTTACAATGTTTTAACATATACAAATAACTAACTGTGAGGAATGACTTAAAAACTTTTATGTTTAAAAGCAAATTGATTCAGCAGAGTGTTTCCTTTTACATTCAAAACCAAAGAGAGGGAACTAAGACTGATGGCAGCAGCATCACACTATGGAGAAGCTTCTTTTCAGCAGGGAAATGAAAGATGGTCTAGAAAAGCTTTAAAAGGCAACAAAAGACCAGAGAAGGGTTGGACTTTGGGGTTAAACATAGAGAATGCTCCTGTGTTAGAAAGGCCAGGTCAAAGGTCGCATCCAAATCCATATGAGGATCTGAGACAAGGTTTAATAGTTGACCTTCACAGAGGATCTCTGTCTAACCAACCTGAGCTCAAGCTGACTGTAACAATATTTATTTCTGCAATATATTTACTATCCTACAGTTTGATTATTCTGCTTATTGTGGATTTTCTCTTACATTTCCTGCAAGGCAGCAACTTTTTTCTAATCTTTTTTGCACTTTAATGAAATATAGACACTTTTTCCTAAAAATCTGTAAAACCTTTAGGCTGTTGATGTGTAAAGCCAGTAGACACACCTTAGAAGACCTGCAGCTGTAACTGCTGCAAATGGTGGAGATAAGGGTATTGAATCAGGGTGGCTGTAAATGCACGTAACAGAGAAAAAGCTACATCTGAAAAGCACAAATCATTTCCTTCCAAAATTATGTCTTATTTCCTGATGCATGAAATCCTATAAAAACATTCAGGTTTAATACAAAAGGTCCAAAGGTCTACACACTACACACTAGGTAGAAAATTATGGTATAAATAATGTTAAACTTTTTTTCAATATGTAACTGCTTCAAAAAATATTCAAAAATACATTTTAAATTAAAATTTGAATCTACCAGTAATTCTCAATTTTCATTAGAATAATATTTGTCTGAATACAACAACACACTAAAACCAATAAAGGTTTTAGAGCAACCCTGATAAAGTAACATTTGGCCTCGACATATGCGTAGTAAAGATAACAGAAAGATGAAGACCACTAACTAAGGTCCATCTGAGTATAGTAAGAGATGCAGACAGGAATAAAGAAGCAGTAACTCACACAGAAACACGACACCATGTTCATACTGCTAAATTAGTTACAACTTAAACATGATGTGAACTAAATAAACAATAAAAAATAGATTACATTAATACAGATTTAATTTTTTTTTTAAATCAGACATTACAACTAAAAAGACACAAAATGAATATATAGATATATGCAGTAAAATGTAAAAGAAATAGTAATGAGGAGGTGCATTTGATGCAAAACTCAAAACATAGACTATTAATGTAATCATTGAATTTTTTTCTCAGCTTTAAAACAGTTTGAATAGCATTAAAGAGTTTATACATTTCAATAACACCATATGAAAAACCTTTGTTGACTTTATTAGAACTATAGTTAAAGAAGATATTAAAAATAAAATGTTTATTGAGGAAGGGACAGTAGCTACAGATATGATGTTGAAGTTTGCCTCTGATCAGCTAAGCTTTTATAAAAAGTTTTTAAAAAATAAGTTAAATGTCCCATTCATATGTATCTTAAGAGGGTTTGACCTTTTTTTAAGATTATGTACCTTATGAACGGCATCAACGCAAAGAGCGCCCTCCGCTGGATAAACCGTAACACTGCTGTGAATCAGTGCAACAAATCTCTGAACTTAAACAGATTTCAAGTAAAAGTTATTTGAAATTAATATAAACAGATACATAAAAGGGAAAATAATCATAGTGGCACATTTATAATAAATTCTCAAAGAATGAGAACGGACAGAACAACCCATGTCCTTGTCAGCCTGCTCTGATCTAACAGAGTATTTTCTATCCATATCTAACCCTCTACACAGCAGAAGGATGTTCAATCTTGAGCCTCTGATATCCAATGGAGGCCAGCTTGCTGTGAAGCTCCGAGAAAGAGAAAAACAAACCCTCATACCAGGAAAAGGCCTTGCATTCAAGGCACCTCTTAAGAATGGCTGAGTGACCTGGCAAAGGGTGCGTATACTTCACACTGGACAATATGGACACTAGCACACACAAAGTAACAACTGATGATATCGATGAGTGGCAGGTGTCAGTTCCAGTTCTCATTGTGCTGGGTTCGTTGCAAACTGAGATTTGAGGAGGAGCACTAAACAAAACTACTGTGGGCAACCATAATCATCATGGCGTCCAGACAAACAATAAAAAGTGCATTAATTCTCTTAAGAAATATGCATAAGAAACAAACATCCACAAAATCACTACAGTCAGGATTGACCCGGGTGAAGCAGAAAATTTGGACAAACTGTCTCAAAGAATTTCCTACAGAATGGAGAAGCTTCAAGACCTGACATTCATGAACATATTCAAACAGTGTTTGAGCAACTTTTTAGAGGACGACCAAACTCTTTATGAATAATTAGGTTCTGGTGATTGGCAAAAGCAGACTAACTGCTACAGCATATATATACATGTCACTTCTAGCTTGCAAATACAGGCAAAATTATTAACACTTCTGACTATGTTTGATGACATTGTAAAGTGGTCTAGTTCAACTAAACTATGCTCTAAATTAGAATGCACCGTAGGTTTACAGGTTCAATCAATCAATCAATCAAATTTTATTTATATAGCACATTTCAGCATCAAGGCATTTCAAAGTGCTTTACATAATTTAAATAAAAACAGCATGTGACGCAAACAGTTTAGCTTTGCGTAGCAAAGGCATCCACAGCAGAGACGAACTAAACCATGAACATAATAGCTTCAACACACATACAGCTAAACACTAATGCTATTTGACAAAAAGGTTGATATAACTGTTACTGGAACATAAGTAGGCAGATTCGTGCCAATTGTGATTTTTGCTCTTTGCAGCTGATGAAACTGTAATCATGACACAACTCTACTGTTTGTGGTCTTTTCTATTTTCTGATTTCAGGAATGTAATGAAAACGAAGCATTGCAAAGCTGTCTGTTGGAATGCTGGAACATTCCTTCGCCCAACCATTGCAAGTTTAGTGTATCTAAAGCGATTCTGCCCGCCAACATGGTTACTGATAGACATGGACACAATGGGGAAACAAGGGGGAGATGTCCGCCCATATTTTAAGTGACTCCTCCCCATCTGCTCTCCCCTCATGAGGTTATACTTTAATTTGCTTGTAAAATCAACAAGGAGTGTTACGTTATTTAAACTGATTTACATCATATGATACATTATGAATCTATATTAAAGAGTGAAGAGCATAAATTACAAAATATTAAAATAAAATAATAAAGTTGAAATCGTTTGCTGGCCCCACCCCTTTCACTGCTGTGGTATATGACATCACTTGGGAACTATGTAGAGAAGATTTAGGATTGTGTTGCCAGTTACCTGGCTGAACACCGCTCTCCCTACAGAGTTCTACAATATGATCAGGCAACGAAAAAACGTTCTTATTCCAAACCTTGTCTCGTTTCTTCTTCTGTGGACATCAGGTGATTAAACATACATTAAATATGTGCTTTCAGCTTAACATTTAGGTTTTATTTCCCATTTAGGCAAACACATCTCTCTTCTCTTCACCCAGGCTGTCTTGGTGGCAGTGATGTGACCCAGGACCCCATGCTGTGGAAGTCTGTGGGTGAAGATGCAAAGATGCATTGCGAACATACCAAGGGTTCTAGCTATTACCAGATGTACTGGTACAGACAGCTGCCTGGAGAAACTATGAAACTGATTGTTTTCACATCAACAGCTACAAAAGATCACGACTTTGGAGATTTTGGAAAAGAGAAATTCTCTGCCAACAAAACTATAGCTGAAAAAGGATCGTTTACAGTAAAGAACCTGCAGCCAGAAGATAAAGGCTTGTATTTCTGTGCTGTAAGTGAACACAGTGATACAAACACAAGTGTGAGCTGAACAAAAACCTCTTATCGCTGTTCTCTCTAATCCAACCACACATTGTCTCCCAGCAATAATAAGACCCTCCCATATCCAACCGTAGTGACATCAGGGCTACCATTACACACGCTAACAGTAGCTGTGGTGTCTGAGTTCAGTCCTCACAACACTATAATGATCCCAGCTGCTCTGAGGCTCTGTTCAGTTCTGTTCTGTATTGAGGTATTTAAAACTCCATCTGCTTCACATGAATCTAAAAAACTATCTCAGTGTGAATGAATTTCCTGCATCCTGTCCACTAACTAGGGTTCTTATATGCACAAAACGGGGCCTGGAACTTGTGCATGTCACCCTCCATCCAAAGTTTTTGACTAATTAAGGGAAAATGTGTGGTCCTCACAGCAACTCTGACCCATCACTACACTCGATGTGGAGACAGGGAAACTGGTAGAGCATATGATGAAGTTAAGAATTGAAGTTAAACTGCATCCTTACTGGTTTCAGAAATTCAGTTCACTCCAAACTTAGAGCAAAGATTGAAGTTTAATAGATTTTTTTAATATGCTTATGACGAAAAGCATTTAAGCATCGGCGGATTGGGTCGCTGAGGCCTCCGCCTATGACTGCAGCCCATCCTCTTTACACCGGTTCCTTGTGGTTCCCCCTGCAGGTGATGGGCCCACTGGGGGATAGCCTCGCATCGCTTCTTTGGGCTGGGCCCAGCCGGGTCCCACTAGGAAAAACCCAACAACCAGGCGCTTGCCAACGAACCCCTATCCTTGTTCCAGGGTGGGGTACCGGCTCCGTACCGGGCGACGTCACGTGTGTCTCACCCAAGGGCGAGAACACCTGCTCTAGGACAGAAGAACAGTACCTGGCAATTTAAACTGGGATGCCGGTGACAAAGTGGAGTCCCAGGAAGACAGACCGGGAGGTCTTCCCCGGGAGGTGGCCAGGGACGGAGCAGGGAGTCTGGAGGGGCCAGCGACGGAAGCTGGTTAACCGCCGACTGTGGCTCGGGAGGCAGGTTGACCGCTGACTGCAGCTCCGGAGGCAGGTTGACCGCCGACTGCGGCTCAGGAAGCTAGTTGTCCGCACACTCCACAGCCATGACCCACTGAGGGGCCTTGGAGCAGACGTGTGCCTATTGAGGGGCCTTGGAGCAGACGTGCGCCCACTGAGGGCCTAGGAGCAGGGTCCAGAGCAGAAACAGGGACCTCAGCAGGGCCCATAGCAGAAACAGGGACCTCAGCAGGGCCTATAGCAGAAACAGGGACCTCAGCAGGGCCTATAGCAGAAACAGGGACCTCAGCAGGGCCCATAGCAGAAACAGGGACATCAGCAGGGCCCATAGTAGAAACAGGGACCTCAGCAGGGCCCATAGTAGAAACAGGGACCTCAGCAGGGCCCATAGCAGAAACAGGGACCTCAGCCGGACTCAGAGCTGAAACAGGGACCACAGCCGTGATCAGAGGACTGAACACTGTGGATCAGAATTAGGCTGATGAGGAGGAACACTGGCAGAAACAGACTCAGAAAAGGAGGTACTGACTAAGACAGAATCCAAGAGTCCTGGAGGAAGTGGTGCAGACAGAAACAAACTCAAAAGGGGCTGGATGATAGGGCGGGTTAGGTTCTGGAACAGATGGCTGACAGGGAACAGATTTTGAAACAACATGCTGACAGAAGACTTCAGGTTCAGGAGACAAGGATTCTATGGTAACTGATGGACTGGGCAAAAACGGACAAAAATCATGTGTATCCCCATAGAAAAAATCCCACAACTGCGAATCCTGGATGTGAGGAGCTTTGGCTCCTGAAGGGGAAATAACAGGAGTGAGTTTGGGAAACCTAACTCGGGGTGTCAGCTGCTGAGCAAACGACGGGGAACAGAGTTAAAGCAGGGGTCAGAGCCGGGAGATCCAATAACAAAAAAGGTTCCAGTCCGAGATCCAAAATCAGGGTCGTAATAGGAGCAGAGGTCAGCAACAGGAGATCAGATGTCCGAGAAAAATCCAGTCTGTAATACAGAATCAGAGTTACTAGGAAATAGGGGATGAATCAATTAATCGACTAGTCGACTAGTCGACTCTAGGACGTCTCGCGACTTTTTACATTTCATGTCGACTAGTCGCAGTCATGTGAT
>JAUZNJ010036556.1:0-11803 GCA_034780135.1 Jordanella pulchra
CACCCCAAAAGCGCATGTCATTTATAGCGGGGGACCAAAAAGGGAAGCTTCCTGTAAGCTCCTCACGTTACCAACAATAGTTCGTTGGTGTAGCACCATTTTCAAGCAGGCTAAAACTAAAACTAAACTGAAAGAGGAAGTGAAGAGTTCAGCCTGAAGCAGGGTGTCAAAAAAAAAAAAGAAGTCAAAGATTTCCGCTGACTAAAAGTGTCCAGTGTAACACCATGTCTCATTATTTTAGCTTCGCCCACTTGAGGTTGACTTTTGAGTGAAGCAGTGGGAAGGCTGGGTTCTAATTGTGTTCTTTATGACTTTATGGCTTCAATCTGGGCAGACAACCTGTGAGCACGATTTCCTTAATTTCCTGGATAGAAAGAGAATCGGAGGATAATAAAACTGAATTAACCACACGTCAAACGAAAGGAGGGAAGGGCAGATCCCTGAGAGACTGAGGCAGCCTGATCTCCTGATGGACTTTTGTTTTATGTGAGCAGGGGGACAAATAAACCAATCAAACACATCCGGACATTTAAAGCCACCCATTTCTGTCAAGAGAGGCTTAACTAGCAGCGAGACACATGATTAACCTGATCAATCGCTTGCTTCAAATGCACAGGACATCTTAATTCCACATGTACATTAGTTCCACTCAGAGATGTTTACACTCTGTTAAAATTTCAGTGTGTGTCAAAGAGGGGCTGTGTAAGGCTTCATGAAACAGTGGGTTATCTTTACAAGCTTTTATTAATAAATTACCACCCATAAAGGGAGCGAGATCTCCCAGCATGGCTTAAGCATTCAATCTGAGGTGGATAATTGAGCATAAAATAGACGTATGCTTCACAAAGTCTTGAATAGTAAAGATACAACTTTCCAGGCCATTAAATAACCAATAACGTTGGTTTAGTTTACTATAAATTGTGAGATAGGCCAAGACAAAGAAGTGTGTATGTTGAGGTGGACAAAAAAGTAGAAGTGTTTTGCTAATTTTTTATGGAAACAAATGTGAAATGTTCGTAGGGCCCAATTTATTAAAGATCTTATTTGCCCTGTAAATAAAACTGACAGTAGAACAAATATCCAAAGCTCAGAATGTGTATCGCTGTTTAATCCATTATTTAAAAGTACAAAAACATGAGAAAGCTGCAAACCTAACTTAATTTGGCCTGATAAGAACAGTCAGGAGAGCATCACAGAAACAGAGAAGAGGCCTGAGATACTATGGAGGAGCTGCAGAGACTGAGAACACATGTGGAGGAATCTGTCAACAGGAGCGGTATTAGTTTTACACTCAATAGAGCTGACCTTTATGGTAGACTGACTAGACATAAGTCAAAGAAAGAAGGGGGAACAAATTCTGGTCCTGTTGGACGCAAGTGAGGCATAAATGCACCCAGAGGAAAACTTGTTAGAGCCTCCGTCCAAACCAAAGAAACGTCTGTAAGGGCTGAAGGTTCACCTTGGAGAAAACAAAAACCCAACAAATGAAATGACATTGATCAAAGCATACTTAACTCTTCGGATGGTTCAATCAAAGTCCGGATCCTAATCTAATTAAGAAGCTGTAAACAGTAGGATGGGCGATACAGCTTAATAAATAACATCTCACTTTTTCTTAATACCAAATATGACTAATGGATTTTTTTCTCCCTTTTTCTTTGAAAAAAAATCCAAATGACACAAATCACTTTTGAGAAATGGTACTTATTAAAAAAATCCCCCCAGGAAGGTGACCTGAATCCAAATTAGAACTCATTACAGGCTGTGTGGCACGCTTGTAAAACAAGTTGGCAGGCCATGCCACTGTAAACAGTGAAAACACAACACAAAATGTTTGCACCCGCTGATATAACGCCTTTCGCTAGCTTACAGTTTTAAGTTTGTATCTAAGAACAAAAGCAACCGCCTGAAATCACTCTGAAAACCCAAAGATGAATTGGTAAAAACAGAATTCAGATATTCCAAAAATTAAATCAACAAATAACTATTTTTTTAATGAAGTCAATTTATTGACCTCAATTAAGAAGTTTAGTCTCCTTATGCAAACTTGTAGAGATACGATACGTTGCAGCTATAGCTGTATCAAAAGCTGCTTCTGCATACTATTATTAGCTGGTGACACTGGATTTTATTTAGGGTCGAACAAGTAAAGAAGGCACAAACCTACTATAACCCTATTTTTTTTATTTTAATCTGTTAAAAACATATTAAAGGACTACTTACAGTATTTACTTTTCCCTTTCTATTCCCATCTAAAGCTTCAAAAGTCTGTTTAAACAGTCATGTGAAAATAAAATCCATCTCCATGTTTTCCATCAGATAAAGGCAGGAGCGGGAATGATTCACACTAAACAACTTTCATTTTGTTTACAATGCTCAAACAGTGTCGGCCGTCATGCTAAACATCCAATCTCCTGATGCATTCAGCCAAGATGACCCTTAACCTGAAACCTGGGAGACTGATTAACTTGTTTAACAGGATGACAAGCTGCAAAGGGAAACCATGCAAGACATTCTGCTGCAGTTTTTAAATTTGATCTATTTTGAATTTGATTCATATTACAGCCATAAACACACCCAAATGAATTGTAAGATGGTTTTCTCTATTAATAGACTTGTAAAATTAAATATTTTACTCTATATTTGGGTTTTTAGCCACATATGTAGGTTCTGGCAGAGCTCAAAATGCCATCCAAACCGCACAAAGAACCCTTTGTTCTGTCACTAAGTGAGATAAATCAGAGTTAAAAGATGATGGTAACTAAATTACGTAAAAAGGAATGGCCCCCGGCCAGCTCTGCTGAAAAGTCGATCCAACCTATATCCATCTATTACATTTAGGGTTCCGAGCAACTTAATTTGAAAAAGCAGAGGGACAACTCTTTCAAATGTCCTCCACATTAAACCAATCGATTATTTCTACTCTAATTCTATCCATTTAAAAATAAGGTCTAAGACAATATTTTAACAGCAAATTCAACTTTTAATCCCAGTTTACCTAGTTCATCAAATCAAAGTAAGACTGTAATTCTATGCAGGGTTTTTTTTGTATTCCTCAGGCCTTCACTGAAGTTTATAAGAACATACATTTGACCATGGCTCTGTGCGAATCGCCTTAACATTACAGCTAATAAAGGAGTCGGTTTGTTGAGGAGAAGGGGGGCTGCTCTGAGTGAAAGCTGGGTGAATATCGGTCTGGATAGAAGGGGCACCTTATGCGATCCGTCAGAGCAAATGAATTGTGAGCTCTCAGGGGCTGTCTGGCTCCCAGACAGAACAAAACTGCTCTCAACGGAGGGAGAGCTTCACTAGATGAGTGTCTATCCTCCTTATTTTCACCCCAAACTTTGTGGTATTTTCTCAGCTCTTGTGTCACAATGACCCTGTTCGGTCTTACGCTGATGAAAGCTAAAATCTTGAGGGTATTACATGATGAAACAAAAATTCAAAGAATTACTCAACTGCACTGTTTCACCTTGATAAGAGTTCCTTTGAATAGCTCCTCATATCAGGGAGAAATTCTTCCCACCATTTAGCCTAAAATTTTTTAGACAACCTGCTGCTGTTTTAAAGAGGTCACTGTATTCTACCACTTGCTTTGCCTTCAGTTCATCTTCTTTGGCCTGTGGCCTCACTACAATATTTTATTTCTTTTTTTTTTCATTGTTTCTCATCCTTTTGATTGCACAGCTCTGGTTGTGTCACACTGCTGCTGACGCCTGGTTTTGAGCATTTAAATGCAGAAAGATTATTATAAGCCTGCAAATCTCAGAGCCTCAGACGTTATGCTGCCAGGTGAGAGACAAGTGACCCGTACACGTATCTGACTTTGGTTGCAGAGAAAAGAAAAGATGTAACAATAAAAATTGCACACATTTTCCTTTAATTAGTGTGAGATGTCTCAGAAATGTGCATCTGATCCTAGGAAAGGCAGAACTTGCAGCACTTTGCAGAGTTATTCAACCATCTTGGACCTTGTTATACTTTGCATTATTATAACTACAAGCTTCTATGTATTTTAGGAAAAGAAACTAGTTTAACAGTTTGTTGTTAATTGTGAACTGAAGAATCATATTGTTTTTAACACGTTGCAAATAAAAATATGAAATAAATTGCATTAGAGTTAATACTTAATACAAATATCAGCTTTGCACATCTGATGTTCTTATCTATGCTAACAACATAGCTTCAGCCCAGCCTGAAGCTACTTTTCTGCAGACTTTTTACAATGTGGACTTTAACAGGTCCAATCCACCCATCCATCAATTTTCTTTACACCCTTGTCCCTAATGGGGTCGGGAGTGTTGCTGGTGCCCATCTCCAGCTGCATTTCAGGCGAGAGGCGAGGTACACCCTGGACAGGTCGCCAGTCTGTCGCAGGGCCACATAGAGACATACAGGACAAACAACCATGCACACACACACTCACACCTAGGGAGAATTTAGGGACAGTCATGTTTTTGAACTGTGGGAGGAAGCTGGAGAACCCGGAGAGAACCCACGCATGCACAGGGAGAACATGCAAACTGCATGCAGAAAGACCCCGGACCGGGAATTGAACCCAGGACCTTCTTGGTGCAAGGCAACAGTTTCATTTATTTAACTGTAGATTTACAGACTTGGAATCAAATGGTGGCTTCTGTCCATTTTTCTGTCCTTTTCACTTTCCAGCTTTTCATCTTAGTTTGTTAATCGTAATCTTAGTGTTATCACGATAACAAAACAGAGTTTAATGCTGGTATGAAGATGAGCTACTCTAAATGTTGATGGGTGGGTTCATCTCCCTCTTTGCCAGGTTATTGATGCTAAATGGATGTAGTGCAGGTAACAGATGAGCTGTTGTTTTGTGACAATGGTCTGATTTCTTTAACCTGGCTTAAGTTGTCTATAACTATATAACTGTTGTAGAAGCTCTTTTAGTTTATACGTTTATTTTCTGAATTAAATCTCTGTGGTAAGCACAAAAAGTTCTCTACCACAGCTACATATTTAGCTATTATTGTTCATCTAAAGCTGGATCTGCTTTACATCTGTTAAAGATAATGCCACTGGCAAAATTTTCTCACATTCTTCCTCACGTGGAGATTTTAAAAGTCTATATTTGGTGTGGCAATAATATAGCTGAACCTTTAAATATTTAGCATACCAGCAGAAAACAAGTCACCTGTTGCTTTCCAGAATAGCATTTTTTTTCTTTTATATGTGAATTTGCCACGTGTTTGGCCCTCTTTAAAAGTTCTTTAAGGAAGCAAAAACAAGATTTTCCTTTTATGAAGAGAGATCTCAGACTTTTAGCGATATTTCTTCACATTTTAACTGAAAAATAAGGTTGACTTTTAATACATACAACTGTTGTACATTAATGTTTTAGTTGCAGGCATGTGCAGGCAAAACCACATTTTCAACAAGGTCACCAACATAGCTAGAGTAGGTTTACAGTTGAGTCAATCTCTTTTTAAGTCCAGATGATGGACTAACCCTTTCAGATATCTTATCCTTGTCCCGTCTGGTGTGGTCATCATGATGATGCCCTGTTATGTTCTCTAAAACAACCTTTGTGGTCTCCATGGGATTGTTCTTTTACTATAATGACACACAGGAAGACTCTACAGAAGGGGATTTGAATTCAGGTGAATGTGTCATATTTTATCAAGGAATCACCACCATAAAAGCACACCACACTTTGTACACCGTAGGATATATCAAAATCCCTCATGCTTCAAACAGGTTTCTAATTTTACAGACCCAGTAACAGAGATAACAGGCAAGCTTTGAAATGGTTCCTGTAAAAATATCCACATGTAAGGTGGTAGTATAGAGATATGCTGCTGTTACACTTAGGGAAATCCTCTTGTTACACGTTCCCATAAAATAGAACCTTAGTTAAACAGGTATAACAAACAGAAATACCTAAAATTACAAAAGAAAATAAATTATAAGATCATTTTCATTCGCGAATATCAATAGGATCTGGTATACAGGATTTTAAAAATGTCCTAATTACATAACTGCTCATCTGATGAGTTTAAACCAACTTGTCCACCCAGTTTCTATAATAAACCAACCGATTGGTGTCAGATGACTTTCATACCTTCAGAGCGCACTTCTCTCCTGTCTTTTTATTGAAGCACTCCAGAACTTTGCCGTTGATCCCCAAGCCCAGAACCTGAGTGGAAATCTTGTAGTCATCAGTCACTGCGTTGCGCTTTATTTCCAGTTTGGGATAAGCGGGCATGGGGAAGTGTGTGGACCCGGGGTCCGTGGCCCTTCTGTCTTCGGCTGGGGCCGCAGGCTGCTGCTGCTGTTGCTTCGGTTTGACAGATGAAGAATCTGCTTCGGATCCATCGGTCTTTGTTGGCTGCGGTGGTTTATCCTTCCCGTTACCATTTTGAAGCATGATCACACCGACTTGAAGCGAGTCTGAGGCAAAACACCAAAGTTCCTTGATGACTCTCGCTTATCGCGTAAAAGCTGAGATGTCCGAACCCTAACCACTAATCACACATCTGCTTATCCTGGATAACTAATCATCCGGAAGGACTCCACTAAAATCCACAATTTCTTCTTTTATAAAAGCCGATCTCATTTATAATTTAGCCTTAGATTGGTCTTAATGTTTCCTTTAAATGCGCGTCTGTTTTTTTTTAATTGCTCCACAGGCTGTTCCGACCAGAACTGTCTCCTCGCTGCTTAATCTAAAACATCCGAAATAAAAGCGACCATTAAAGTCCTATCAGATCTCTGTGAAGATGGATCATCTGTTGACCCTGCTGATCTCTTTCCCGTTGGTCTTGAGCTCTAGTTACATTCACATGGCCACTGTCACCGTTTGTCTAAGCACCACCCTCCTTCTGTCAGCCGCCTTTCCCTATTGACCTATGAGACAGTCCTGAAGGACTGAGACGGAAATAAGCACTTTACTCGACCTGAAGAGAGAAGTGGTGATTAAAACTCCAGGCAGCAAACACAAACGTAAAGGCTGAAAAGATGTTGTTTTCATATAAGAAGCTCTGCATTAGAAATTGTGCTTTCAGCTCCTGAACCTGCGCCTTGTAAATTTCAACAACTATATCTTATAGGCATTTTATGGTTTTATGCTAAAATGTGTTATAATCTAAAAAGGTGTGGTTTTACATTTCTATGCACTGTAAAAAAAATGTTAAGCCAACAAACTAACAAATATTTATGGATAACCTAATTTTATTTTTGCTTTTAAGTTAGTCAAACCTTGAAAAATATGGAACTAAAAAAATAGTTTTTAGTTTTATTCCAAAGTATGTAAAAGTAGTGATGATTTAGAAAAGGTAATGATAAAAATACAAACCCTAAACTTCTTTACTTAAAAATTATACGCCTGATTTTTATTTAAAGCTTATTGGACATAAGTGTAGAAATTTGTTAATCTACATTTTAGGGACAATAAATTTAATTCAATTTAAAAATACTTTATTGATCCCAAAGAGAAATAAATATTGTAGCAACTCATATTTTTGTTTTCTCTTGACCAGTTGTTTTAGGTGTTGTTAGCTGTAGGCAGGAAGGATCTTCTGTACCCGTCTGTCTTGCACTGGATCTGGAGAATCCTCTTACTGAAGACACTCTGTTGTTGTATAAAATCTTCTGAAGAGGATGCCCACTGTTGTCCATAGTCTTCTTCACTTTATGAAAAATTATCCTTTGTGAAATAATCTCCAGAGGTTTCAGTTGAGTTCCTAGAACAAAGCCAGCCATCTTTATTAGCTTTTTAAAGTATTTTTTTTCTGATCCTGTTAACCCAGCAGATGATGGAGGGAGATATTACACTCTCCACAACAGACTTACAGAAGATATGTAACATCTTTTTGCAAACTCCAAAGGACCTAAGCTTCCTTAGAAAGTACAGTCTGCTCTGTCCCTTCTTGTAGACAGCTTCACAGTTGTGTCTCCAGTCTAATTGTTATACTCCTCCACCTCATATCTTCTCCCATGATGTTAACAGGATTCAACTTGTTCCTGTTTCTTCTGAAATCTACATCCCTCTCCCTTGTTTTGCTGACATTCAGAATCAGATGATTGTTTCCACACAGTGCCACAAAGCTGTTCACCAGCTCTCTGTACTCAGCATCTTGTCCGTCTTTGATGCAGCCAATGATCAAAGAGTATTTCTGCAGGTGACAGGACTCTGTCTGGTGCTGAAGGTCAGAGGTGTAAAGGGCAAAAAGGAATGGTGAGAGTACTGTCTCCTGTGGTGCTCCTGTGCTGCTGACTACTTGATCAGATAGTTGACCCTTCAGTCTAACATACTGTGGTCTGTTTGTCAGGTAGTTCTTGATCCAATGGTTGATGCCTTCACCTGAGTCTTCTGGAGTTTCTCACAAAGTAAGTCAAGCTGAATGGTGTAAAATGCACTGGAGAAATCAAAGAGCATGATCCTCACAGTGCTGTCTGCCTTTTCTAAATAACAGTGGGTTTTTAGAAGCACATCTATGATGGCATCTTCAACTCCATGATGATAAGCAAACTGCAGGGGATCCTGACAGCTGCTTGTTTGATTGCTGAGGTTTAAATTTCTAGGACATCATTTACATTTGGAGTCTATCTAGTTAGTAATGAAACATCGTGTATATCAATGTTATGCTGTACAGAAAGTTCAATGGTGACAACAAAGTTCAACAGAATAAAATAAACCTGATCCTTCCCCAGCAAATGAATACATACATGTTTTTTTTAATGAAACTTAAAAACACCTACAGTGGGAGCCCATCTGGCTTACAGTGGCTGTTCGTTGTACAGTTTAGGAAGACAGAAAGTATTCTCTATTTTTCCGGTCTGTGCTGTGTTTGGTGCTAAAAGTTCAAGTTATTTGTCAGATGCACGAAGTGCCTGGTAGATATAATGCTATCAGATACTTTTTTCTCTAGTCATCCAATAAGATTTATTGTAAACTTTTAAACATTTAGGCTCTGAATAAACTAATGAGATAGCATAGGGTATGGGCTTGGTGCTGGGGGTGGAAAATGCAGAGCTGCGCTTTTAGCGGCTTCATGAAACTTGAAACTAACTGGAGTCTATTTTGGATGAGTAATAAACCACTAGAAGGAGGTGCACACAAACATTTGAGTAATCTCCTCAGCTGCTAGGGACAACATTAGGTGACAGAGTTTAAATCCTGGGTTTAGTATTGACTGCCTTTTTTCTAGCTTTGCAAATGACCAGAATTTTAATATCCATCTTTTGTACCTGGATGTTTTGTTTCTCTCTGTATGTAATGCTCAGTTCAACCAAGGGTCCTGTAGATGCAAAAGACCATGGGAATTGAATGTTTGTCACTGGTTTTGGGGACTGATTGGATGACAGACATTTGTGCATGGATCTCTTTAGACTTGGATTATATGAGACAACTTGCCTTGTTATGCTAGCAAGCCTCCTCCAGAAATAGACCATGGATGTAGCAGCCTGTGGCATTGCTGTTATCTCTAATACTTGTGTCAACAGCACCTAGGAGTGGATTCAATGAAGTAGGTATGATAAATCAAACGGTTCTCAGTTCCTTTGATTCATTTAAACATTTTTAATCTTTGTGTAAATGTTTTTGGCAAATTCCCACAGTTGGTAGATTATAAAGAAGAAATGAAGGATGGAAGGAAGAAGAGAATAATTAAGGACAGAGAGGAAAGGATGAACAGCATGCATAAATTAAGTAAAGGAGGGAGGATAAAAGAGTTGGGGAAAAAGTACACTGAAAAGGAATACGGGGGGGGGGGGGTAACAGGTAAAGAATAGGACACAAATAAATGTTTAAAGCTAGGACGCAATGCAAGGATGAAATGAATACAAGGAAGAAAGACATAAGGAAGATAAGAAGGAATGTGGGAATGTCACAATCTGATATTAGATTCCAGACTTTCCCAGCCATAGGAATTCTGCTTATATTTCAGAGAGACTTTGAACGTGAATTAAATCTAAACCTTTAATCATGGACATTTTATATGAAAACATTTTACATTAGTATGTCAAAAATAGTGGATGTGACCTTTAAGTCAAATCCCAGTGTTTCAGTAGCCGTGCCAAAGGAACGAGCATTGTTCTGCAGAGTTCCAGTGAAGAAGGCCTATTGACAAAAGAACCTGCTGATCCAGAAAAACAGGTGGAATGCCTTTGGAGATCCATCCCAGGAGGGAGCTGATCCACCAAAGAAGGTCCAACACCTGAGACTCTAGAGGCTAGAGAGGCAGGCAGGTCTGCTGGGAGAAAGTACAGCAGTCAAAGTGGATGGCTCTGTGCAATCGAGAGCTGAGAGAATCCTAAAAAAGTAGACCAACAAATGTCAAAGGATCAATTCAGTAACCTTTACAAACATAAAGGTCAGCAATCAGCTTCTCAAAATACTGAAAGTAAACAAAGACAAGTTCAAAGGATTTGGAAATAAAATTTTAATAGAAAATTATTAATAAATAAACAGCTACAGCAAGCATAAATCCTTCCTATCATTTTCCGTCATGATAGAAATAATGTAATATTTTACAAAAAGGAGAAAGGCTTCAGAAAAGGTAAGTAGGGCAGCATTATTAAGAAGAATCAAATTGCTGTTTCAAGTTCGTTGTGCCTTGCCTTGTCTTTCCACTCACTTAAGCTCATTTCATGTGTTTATTGTATTTCCCCAGTGTTTGTTTAAGGCAGAACATTCAAAATAAATCTTAAGTTAGCATATTATATTTTTAAATGCTTAAAATCTCTCAGTAGTCTTAAACGAAGATACGACTGCCTTTTACTGGTTTCCGCTTCAGTTTCTTTTGTGTACAAAGAACAACCATAGCAAGAATTTCCTTTCAGAAAATCCCAGTGAGGCAGCGAATAGGATTAGAATACATTTTAAGGAGTAAGGCATATTGCTTGGGTGCAATTAACTTTGAATCACTGGTAACTTCAGCAAATCAGCAAATAAAGTTGAAAAACAGCTTTAGAAGTTGAAGAAACGCAGCAGTAGATATTAAAGTGCTCTGAAAATGTATTCAAACTCCTTGAACTTTCTTACATTTTATCCTACATAGTTTTAAAGGAAAGTGGTGCCACCTGGCTTTAAAAAGAAATTACAAACAAAAATCTGAAGAGTATGGCATGTATTAACAGTCAGTTCCCCTTAACTTAACAACCTCTCTTTAAAACATGTTGGAATAGACGTCCATCCATAGACGATTAAACATTGGCATAAGTCAAGCTGTTCTGTGAAGGCTTCAGTGGGTTGTTGGAGAACTGTAGAGAACAAACAGCATCATGGGGACCACAGAACACAGCAAGCAGGTCAGGGAGCAAATTGGAGAGAAATTTAAAACAGAGACTAGGTCACTAAAATAAAAATCTCAAGCTTTGAACATCTCACAGTTCAATGTTTAAAACATGTTGCAGTGGCTGTTTGCTATAAGCTTTTTACTGCAGTGATTATTAATTGTTGTTTTCAGGGTCTAAATGTGATGATAAAAGTGATGATGTGGATCCTTATTATTTATGTCGTTTCTTTTTTTTTTGCCTCCTTCAGGTCATAAAGCTTCTCGGTCTCTTCCCATAACACAGCTGGTCTTTCGGAGCACTGATTGCACACAAAGTGTGTAGTCAATAACTGGAACTCGGAAAAAAAGGCATACACACTAGAGGCAACATACATGCCAGGGTAATTTTAAAACAAAATCTTTATCTTATTAAAACAGGAGAAAATCACATATTTTCTACATTTGGCATAACAGTGTTGATTGTCATGGTGGGCTTAAGGTGACGAACCCACATGCAGAACACCACTCGGGAAACGGGAAAAAGTTAAACAGTTTAT
>JAUZNJ010036557.1:0-11803 GCA_034780135.1 Jordanella pulchra
ACCAACACCCCCCCCCCCCCCCAGCTCAACTCTACAGAGTCTGGCGTCAGCCCCGCTACACTTTCCCAGGCTTACAACAATGTCTCCCCACTGAACTCTGCACTGCAGCGCTGCCTGGGGCCTCATGCTCCTCCCTGTCTAACACCGAATCAGTAAAGGCCCTCATTATACATTAAACAGTTTGGTGAAAACTAAGGCAGGTGAAAAGAAACATATATCCGCAAGTGTGCATTTCTACCAATAATATGTTTACATTGACTTACATTCTTTTTAGCTACCACGTTTATGCCCAGCTGACCCACAGCCATTACCAGTATATCCTTAATCTTAACCTATAGTTAATTCACCATAACCTCTAACACCTATAACCTAGAAATGGGAGCCCGCCACATTAGGAATGGACCAGGTCTCAATAATGCCTGTAGTTCGTCGAAAGGTAATTAAATATTTTGAAAAAAGGCTCCTAAATAGGTAAAACAAACGGAAACCCAATTTACGGTAGATTGCCTACTCATATGCTGTAATACTTCAAGAAGGCTAAAACGAAAAACAGGAACACGTGAATGCTCAGTTTAGGTTTGATTTGAGACATTTGTGTTTCTAAAAAAAAATAAACCCTGGAAATATTTGGGAATAAATTATCTTGCGTCTATTTTATTGATCTAAATTGTCAAATGACTCCCATCATCCAGGAGTTTTTTCTGAGCTTGTATCACATTTTGTAAAGCAATAAAACAAACTGAAATCTCTTCTATTAAAACAAGTAAAAGAGCCCCGACCATCTTTCATCGACAGGTCGTATGCCCACAAAGATTACATTTATTCTGAATGAAAAAAAAATATTATAATTTCTTACCAAATGTAGCGGGTCAGAGAGGAGCTGCGGCTGCAGACAGCAGAGGGAGAAACAGAGAGAGCGAGGGCAGAAGGAGCCGGGGAGCGTGATGATGATGATGATGATGAGTGTAGGGAAGGAGGAGGGAATACAGGCGGCTTATGGCCTATCACATTTGTCAAAGAGGGCCTCGATTATTTTTAAGGACGTAAAGAGAGATGCAAAGCAGGCGAAAGTACAAATTTATGGATTTCATTTTGAAATAAAGCGACAGACTGAGGAGAAGTTCATATGGTGAACTAGGCAGCCTATATGAAATAGAATCCTGTAAAAAAAATAATAATAATGAAACAACGCCTGAGTTTAATCATAGCTGTCTGTATAACCAGAAATATGTTTCCTTAATCCTTTCTTTAAGCAATTAACGATTTGGTTCATACGGCCTATCGCAGGATGACTGAACTGACTGGACTTACATTTAGTTAATGCGTTAGAAAGGAAGCCAACTCTAATTTAGTATCTCCATTCTCTGTAGGAATAAAATGAAAATCCTTCAAAACACTCAGTTGAAAGCAGGAATATTTAAGGGGGATTCATATTATTAAGGGAAGGGACGTTCCTTTGATGTAGGGCTACTATACAGTAAGAAAACAAACAACAACAACAACAAAAAAAACCCCCAAAACAATAGAGCAAAAAAAGTGCTGCTTGATATTTCTGGTTAAAGTCTGCTTGAAAAAAAACACACAACAAAAGTGTATATAAGAAATCACAATTTTCTGGTTTGGGCTCTACAGGAACCGTCGAATAGGGCTTCCATTATTATAAGTCATTTAACTGTTTTAGAGATTTTTTACAACACGATTCACATTAGAACTACTTAATAATTCAAAGGCTCGATGCCTTAACACACGAAGAGCAGCAGTGTTCAGCAAAATGCTGCAAACTCCAGAGGGTGAAACAGCGCCACACTTTGGTGAGGAGAGGATTGTTATGAGGACGAACATC
Organism: Jordanella pulchra; assembly: GCA_034780135.1. Classification (NCBI taxonomy): domain Eukaryota; kingdom Metazoa; phylum Chordata; class Actinopteri; order Cyprinodontiformes; family Cyprinodontidae; genus Jordanella; species Jordanella pulchra. The sequence continues at coordinate 1,844 of JAUZNJ010036557.1, forward strand.
AACCAGATGAAAAACAAACAGATTAAAAATAAAACGAAACCAACAAATTTGCTAGAGGCATCGACTCAATGTAACCATGGTAACATTATATATAAATTATATATTAATGCGCAAACTGTATCAAACACAAGCCACCTGAGTCCTGATATACTGTGCTGAAAAAAACATGAAACAAAACGAAACCCTAAAACAAACAGAAACCAACAGCAACAAAATAAATATACAAAGACTGTTATGGCTAAAATGTGACTATTTTATTCTGAAGAATTGTTCATTTTACCATTACTTGGTCAACATACCTGTTGAACCTGAAAACAAAGATCCAAATACAGCGTTTTAATAATAATAAAATAATGATAATAGTGCTGTTTTTATTGTTTTACTTGTTTTAGATCTATTTGCACTTATGGCATTACTGTAGAATAAATATGTCTCTTTCATTATTTACAGTGAAATAATCTCTTTGTAGATTTCAATTTTGTTTCTTTATTCAAAGTTCATGGAGTATTTAGCCTTCCTCACTATTTGTTCAAATCGCTTTGCCTTTAACAACTTACGTTAAAATGCAGCACCTTCTTTAATTTCTAATATTCACCCTGTGTTTTTATCATTTTATTTAACATCATCTGTAGTTTTGGTTCCTCCTTAATTTCATTCCATGTGTTCTTCATTAACCAAGCTTGTTATAGTAACTGCATTTTAAACTAAATTTCTTTGTAATAACAAAGCTAGATTATATATCACAGCTACTTCTGATTCATGAGGATTTTAAACAAATTTTTGAGAAGGAACCCGAGTACAAAATGTTATATTTAGTATATTTCAGAACTTTCTTTCAACAATTATTTAATTTTTTTCCTTCTTGTCTATTTCCTGACAATTATCATATATTTTTCGTTTTTAAAGTTTTTTTTTGTAAATTACTGAAATTTCTCTACATTATTGCAATGATTGTGATTTTTAGAGTTGAGGAATTTTCACTTTCACACCGAACTGTTGAGCTGAACACCATTGTCAAGTGTTGTCAGTTATGGCTGAACATATTAGCTTTAATCACATTAGGAAGAGATAGCAATAATTTCTTCATCATTTCGGAATAGGGTAAAAAGTTTTTGAATTATTCTAAAATTAATAAATGTAAGTATTAAAAAAACAGTGAATGAATGCAGCAATGTATCACCTGTTTATTCTTCAGTGTGGTCTAAAAGAAAAGTCTAAAGCAGATTCATGTAGTGCTGCATGTTGTCTTTGCATTGCTAAACAACCCCCCCTCCCCAAAAAAAACAATAAAATAAACACGTCAGTTAGATGCAAGCTCAGAAAACGTTCATATGACGAGTTAAAACAAACATGTAAAGAAACGAGACATAGGCTGAATTTAAATCAGAGCGAGCTGTGAGTTTTAATTATCCTTTATTCTCCGGCAGCTGATTGTTAACAAGTGTATGAGAGCAAATATACTGAACGATTTAGATTCAAAATCCCAGGTTTAAGCTAATAATAAAATATTGCATTAAAACCCAATAATGTTTGCTCAAGTGTAGCTAAACCAAAGTTCATGCAAATTGCAGATAGAAGACAGCAAGAGAAAATTTACCAATACAAACATTATGGAATCGAAGAATAATGTTAACTTAAAAAAAGTACTAAATTTAATTAGCAAAATATCTATTAGTAAATGAAAAGGCTTGTTTTGTATTTTGAATTCAGATATGAGGACATTGAAAGTGACCATCTTTAAAATCAAGTTCATTATTTGATCAATTATTTTTATAGAATTGAATCCTTGAACTAGCTTCAGAGTATTTATTTTTTCTTTAAAAAAGAAAGCAAAAAGAGAATAATTGTAATTTCTATGTATTTCTATGATATTGTTATACAATCAGAACAATTTACAGGCTAATTCCAGACTTGTGTGTGTGTACGTGTGTGTGTGTGTGTGGGGGGGGGTGGGCTTTGTAAAAGTTGTGAATAATAAAGCTCTTACCGCAGCAGACCTGTTAATTCCTCCTCTGCCTGGTGTGAAAGGGGACCGCGAGCCCGACTCCTCGTGCCCTAATTTGAGGCGGGCTGGGTTTTATGCTAATCGCGGCTGACACCAGCCTGCGCGCCCTGAATGGAGGGGGGCACCCTTTCGCAGACGTTCCCACGAGCCGCATTCCTCCGGTCAAGTTCAAGCTCAAAGCGCGAGGCGTGCCGCGTGGCTAATTCCGAAAAGGCGCGCACTCCCCGCCGTGGGAGAGTTCGCCACCTTGTATTCAGAGGCAGACAGACACACACAGGCCCAGTGTGGGGCTGTCAGCAGCTCCCCGAGCTGACAAACAGAGAAAAGAGGCTTCTGTTGGGCTTCAGCTTTCACTTTATCAGTAAATAAATAAAAAGAACAAATGTTGTAATAACTTTATTTTTCCCAAAGCATCAAGAAGCAAATAAAACAAACCACAATTTTATTTATATTTTGATGATCAGGCTATTAAAGATTTTAATAATTTTTTTATGCAGACCAACTGCTGACACTGAGTTACTTAATAGGCTACACAATAACACATCCCACAAAGGCCTAATTATACAGCTCAATGCCCATGTCTCCAAAGTGAAAATAGTAAAGTCTGAGTTTTTTTACAAGAAGAAAATAAATAATAACTTTTCATCTTTTCTTTTTTTCCTTGACAGTATTTTTTGTTTGTTTGCTTTAGATATAATTCACATAGATTATTTTTTTTGACATCTGCATCAATACAACCACTTGACTGAATTGGATGATAAGGAAGGAAAATCACAACTAAGAAATATATTCCACCAGTTTACTTTTCCTATGTGGTTTTGTATCAGGTTTGATGAAACAGATGTGGAAACTAACTTATATAATGCAATATTTAAGGCTATCATTATCAAGATCTAAGGGTGGGCTAGATGTAGAGAAGGGTTAAGATAAATTTTAAACGATCAAAATGATTTTGAATTACAGAAAAGAAATATTCCAACATTTAATTAATGAAGAGGAAATGATTCAAATTGTATTCATTTAAGACAATAGAATGCATTTATTGTTAAACAATGATTTATAATAGGAGGTTAGTCCTTATTTTTATCACCTTCAGAAGTAGTTTACATTTTTTCAATCTGACTGAAAATTAATATTTTGCAGGAAGTCATGGGCAGTGAGATGCCTTTTTGGCAGCTGTACCACATTAAGATCCCATGCATGTATTTGTACATTAATAACAAAAGACAAACCTCTGGATGTTTGCATTACCTGATGCAACCTTAGCTTAGGTAACTGTAGCCTTCTACCCAACAGAGCTCCCATTAGATCCTCATTTAACCGTAATGTTGCAAGTCCCCGAGGTGGACTTATATGCTAACTGTTCAAAAATCTGTAATCAACTTTAAATTGTGTATTTTTTCTTGTTGTATATACTTTAGTTCACTTGAGTTTCTCTGGCTCTTAGTAATGACCAAAAGAAAACCACTGTAACCAACGCTTGTATCAATGCACAGCCTCATCTGTTCTAACAGTCCTGTTTCTGAGCTCCTCCATTACTTCTCTGCAGGATAAAAAGTTCTGTGTCTGATTAGCACACTAAATCCTATTAGTGGCTGCTCCTTCAAAGTTAAGACAGGCTAGTTGTTTGTAAAGCACCATTCATACACAAGCATTCAAAGAGCTCTGTAGCTCAACAAAGAATTAAAGGGAGAGAGAAGGAGAGAGAATTGCTTGTCTATAAAGACCGGCAATACAGCAGAACATTAACAGTCAAACTTATAATGCAAAAAAAGAAAGTAATGGTGAACTGTTTAAAATCAGCAAAATACCTAAAGTATAATAAAATATACAAACTAATTCTTTGTTAAACATCCTTAAGATTGTATCCTGTTACTCACTTAGATCCTTCTGTAATTTTAATCTTCAAACTCAGGGCAACAAAATTCCCTTCTCAGTGCAAATGTGATAAACAATAAACAACTACTTTTAAAAAAGAAACTCTATATGCAGGGATGGCAGACAGGATAATAAAGAGCGTAGTATGGCATATTATTACTGTACTTTGGAAGATATTAGAAAATATCTTGGATCAAACGATACACAATAGTGTTAAAAGGTTTGAATTTCACAGGCCCTGCTGTAAAGAGTTTTCCCCAGACTTTTTGCCTGTGCTTTTAGTATGCTAAATTTTGGGTGTGCAGAGGTCCATTAGGGAGGGGAACTGGTGGCCAGTGATCCCAGAAGATCACCCTCCTTAAATAAAGAACATTAGCTCTTTATCAATGTTTAAAACAAATAATGAAGGACAATCTTTAAATATGAATATATTATACTGATGAATTAAGCTATTTTTCAAATTTCTGAACATTTCCTGAATGTTCATGAGATGTGAAAGTTCAAATTTGAAATAAAAAGATTTTAAGGACTTTTATATTTGTTATTATTTTTTTTTACCTTTATTTCACCAGAAAATCCTCATTGAGATTCAAACAACTAAACACAATCGGACTAGATTTAGAAAACAAAGGCTTCAAAAAAAGAAGAAATAATTGAACATCTCTAAAGTTCCCAAATCAAGCAAAAACAAACAAAAAAACAAACAAACAAAAACAATAACAACAAAAAAACACTATCTTAAAAATGTTCAGTGAGTCCATATCCTGATACTTCTGGTCTTTCTGCAGCTGGTTCCAGGCAGAGGGAGCTGCTCTTCCTTTCCAATTCCACTTCTTGTCCTGGGGACTGGAAATTATTACAAAAAAACAAAACAAAACATAAAAAACAAACAAAACCCAGCAGATTGTGCGACCACAGAGTCTTCAATAGGAGAAGAACTGAAAGCTTTGAATTACATCCCAGTGTCCCAGCCTTCAATGATGACCACCCAACATGTTTATACAACTAATGTTAAGTTAGTGATTGGGAATTTGTGATGAACCTCAAGGCACCATGATACACAGCATCCAGAGCATGAGGACTCTGAGATAAGGCATGCACGCACAAGAGGACATCTCCATAATCTAAAACGCACATGAAGGTGGCAGCAAATATTTTTTTACATTAAAAAGGAAAGTACATGACCCATGTACAGAGGCCTCAGTCCTCGCGGCAGGTTCGAATCTTGTGGTCCTTTCCTGCTTGTCTCTCTCATACCTCCTTTCCTGTCAGCCGACTGTCTGAAAAAACAAGCCAGTAGTGTTGTAAAAGCTCAAAAAAGTAAATAGATTATTTATTTCTAAGATAAAAACCTTCAGCTTCATTCATTTAACCAGCTCCTGAATACAGATTTAAAAGAAACTCAAAAGAAACCAGTTGTAACTAAGTAAGTGCCTGGATTAAGGTGGGGACTGCACAGTACATCAGCATATAAATAAAATGTTGCTTTTTTCACATTTTGGAGGATATTGTTGATAAAATGACAAAAGAAGTTTCCCTAACACTGACCCCTGAGATGCTCCTTTTATGACATGGGGATGGTCTTTTGTACAAACTATGTTTTGTCTTTCAGATACTATTTAAACCAACAGTTTCAGGAGACATACCTCCTCTACGCAGGTAAACAGCAAAATTGAAATTTAAACAAAAAGTGTTGCACAATATTGTTTTTTTATCAAAATAAACGACTAAAATAAGTAAAGACTTTAGGAGCTTTTGACAGTCAATGAATAGAGGCCTTTGGCTTCCTAAAGTTGGGAACTAGTAATATAATCAGTGATAAGCTTATTTATACATTGCTGCTTCATAAATTGTTAAAGAAATAGAAAAACCGTCACCAGTTGCTAACCATTGTTTACCTCATGTTCACACTATCCTCTCAACATGTTATTACAGTTTACACAACTATTACAGGAGGTTAATGACGATAGATTTGGTCTGTTTTATTAATCGGATCTAAAATACAAACTCTTCCAATCTGTTCATTATGGTTTGGCTAAATTTATTGAAATGTAGGTTTGTTTGTGAAAAAAAACTTGAAAGCAACAACATGAAAAATTAAAAGGGAAGAGAGAAGAAAGTAAGGCAGGTGGGTGAAGCATTCAGGAAGAAGCTGTGAAAAATCAAGCTAACAAGCTGAGGAAAAGAGAGAATATAAAGCAGAGGGAAACACAGGGAAAAAACTAAGATAATGTAAAATGAAGTGAACATTAGAAAGAATCTCAGACCTGATCAATAAGAATGATCTAAAAGGCGACAATAAAGAAACACAAAGAACAAGAAACCAAGTGACTAGAAAAAAGAAGACAACATAGAAAACAATAAATGGCCAATCAAAGATATGATGATCCAAGAAATCAAATAAACCACAAAGAAACTACTGAAGAAACATAAAACCTAAGATAATAAGTAACCCAAACACAAAACATTGTGACATAAACTGGTTTACTTGTGATCTTTGCATATTTCAAGCACTATCAGTTGATGTCACTTGTTCCTGTAATGGTTACCTTGTATCACTGAACGTTTTGGAAATCACTTCTGAAATCATTTTATTCATAGATTGACTTTTGTACGACAATCATAAACCCAATTTCATGCAAAACAAAATGCGAAAAAAGGATAAATAATAAAAAAGAGTTAATGCATAAGAACAAAATATCAGAACAGTAATATAAGTTCACAGAATAAAAAAACAAAAAAAAAAACACAAAATACAAAAATTTTATTGACTGATATTGTCAGTGATCTTTTGAATTTGTATTATTTACACAATGAAGCTGATAGTGTGGATCTAGTGCTGTTCAAATATCTAGTCTTTATAATTCTGACGAAGTGCTATTTGTTCATGGACCTAAAAGGAAATAAAAAAGATCACTCAGCTTTTAACTCTCTTTTCCATTTGAACCTGGTGTCTGCATGATTATGATCAGCCTGTCATCTTTAGTTGATTACAGGGGATTTGCACACGTATGTATAAGTGTGTCTAGCCAGAGTATAATTGGCCGGCTCTGTCCCAGACAGCCTCTGTCCCACTTCCCCATGGTCCTGCACATGAGGTCCCATATAACTGTCTGTCTCGCTGATCCCCTCCAGGGAATAAACCGTTCAGCAGTGATTTAGATTGTCTGTGAAGAACATGCTATTTTGAATTTCAAACTTTATATTCTTTCTTTTTGTATGTGGGAATTTCCAATAGTGCATTAAGCATTAATTTAAAGGTCCATCTGCAGGTCATTTCTGTAGATCAGACTCAACTGCATAATAAGCGTTTATTTTGTACCTGGTTTACAAGGTACAAAACGGCCTGCTTTAAACAAGCATGAAACGTTAGGGTTGGACAACCTCATAACAGCGTTTTATGTTGCCGTCTCCTGAAAGGAACCAATTGATCAGTGTGAAGGGAAACATCTTATTAGCGGGGGGTGGGTCAAAGGTCAACACCATCTTTTGACCCCCTGTCCATGTGGAGGAGTGTGCTGCTGACCACAAGGGTGTTGATGAACTTGTAAACAAGTGGACACTGCATTCTCTGACCTTTGATGTCAGTGGCCCAACAGATGGACGTGTCTTTAACCTATTAATGATCAGCTGCCCTGTGAGGCCAGGGGACATGATCGTGATTTTATTCCTCAGAATTGTTGGACCTAAAGGAAAAAGACTGTTTAATGAGAACATAACCAGTAGCTGGGGGTCTCTCTCATATAAACAGGATCTGAAGACTTGGGCTTTCCACAGATATTTAGAGAAACACTATGATAGTTTTTAAATCTACCGAATAGATGAACAAAAATGTTTTTATTGGTACACTATCTTGCTGAAGGACACCCTTTAAACTTCCAATTATTCATCACTTTATAACAAAAGAGTCACAGTAAGGCACAGTATGGTAAAAGGATTTTTTTAATGCAAATGGATAAAATTGCTGGTTTGCTTTGTGTTCATCACCCTTTACTCTGTTACCCATAAATAAATAAAAGCAGTGTACCTAGAAACTACCTTTACACTACTATATCAGAGGCTTATTAGACAATATGAGTGAAGTAACAACAAAACGGTCAGGGGTAAAGTTATGGAGACTTTTAAAGCAGAGTTAGGATATGAAAGGGATCCTGAGCTGTTGGTTAATTTACATTCTGAAAATCATCGGAAAATTGGACACATTTAGACTGGCAGTTGATGGACAATGGTATCTCTGGAGGAGCTGCATATATCCCCTGCTCATTGGGAGAGCCCTTTGAGAGGACAAATATTTATCATGAACTCCCCAAATCTAAATAAAAAGGATAAAGAGTAGAAAGTGATTTAGTGGTGGCATCATTGTGTTGTTTAGCAGAAAAAGAGAAGCTGGAAGACCGGAAGAGACAAGAGTGGAGGTTAGCCATATAGGACAATACATGCACCATAGCTACCTGGAATGGTTTAGATAAAAAGCAAATGTGCTGGAAAAGTCCGGTCAAAGTCCAGATGAAAACCTGCAGCACATTTTGAACATTTTTTTGGAGATTCTCTTTTCAATCTGCCAAGGCTTGAGCTATTTAGCAAATAAACATCTTTAGATTTGCAAATCACCAAAAAAAGCTTTGCCTGATGATGGCTAAATGTAAATTAACACCTAATTTCTCCTGGATTTCATTTATGAAGAAGGAAATTAAAACAGAAAAGTTTTTCTTCCACTCCAAAATTTCTGTTAGTTTATCATAGAAAACCCCAATGAAACTCCGCAAACATCCAGATATCAGTAAAGGGTGTTATAGAAGATGATAGCTGTACCAAGGTCTGGTAGTTTTAATGCTTGGGAAGATGAGATGCTTTTTTACGGTCAGCCAGCCGTGTCAGTCAGACATGGCATGGACTAGCTGTCACAGTCACATCTCACTCGACATGCTAAACATAAAAACACACAGCGTTGACCTCAAAGTATGTCTTGTGTTTTGCAGAAGAGATTTAAACTCAGTGTAAAGGCCACTGAAAAAATAAAGTTAAATAAAAGTTATTTCGGAGTAGACAGTTGTGCAGACAGCTCCCATATCATCCCGTGAATACAGACACAGAACACCCACACACACCAGAGGGCAGTCATTTTTTACACAGCCCTACAGACCTCAGACAGGTCTGGGAGAGGGTCTGCCTCCTTGTAAGGGAGACTGGCAGCACTGACACCTCCATATAGCCATGTTAATTATGGGCATCTGTTTGGATGTTCCAGTCTGGGGGCCTTCCAGGGTCCTTGGCTGTTGCCATAGGGACAGCGCAGAACCGTTGGAGGTTTGGAGAGCAGACAGAGACCCCGTTATTCTCCAGAGAGGTGGCCAGACATGACCCCCTTACGATTCACCCTTTTAGATTTGGGTGGGAAACAGAGAGCAGCCAGCCGGGAGAGAGACAAATTGTTTCAGGCTCATCTCGCAGACTTTGGGTTTTGGAATTAAAAAATACCAAACAAAAAAAAAATTAGATTTTTTATTATGTATAAGAAAAAAACTGGATAAAAACTAGGATATTAAGCTGATTTGGTAAATTAGAAAGTAACTGAAAATATAATTCATTTCTGTGACTGAGTTTTCAAAGGGAAACGCCTTATTTAATGTTTTCAAGGCAAAATTTCTTTTAATGATGATTTCCCGCTTACAGTTAATGAAAAAACACAACATTTAAGAATAGAATACTGTATTAGACCAGTAAAGGAACATTATCAATACAGACGTAGTGTTAATGCAAAGTATGTTTAATACCTGCATATACAACCATGAAAAAAATATTAGACCATCCTAATTGTCTTCATTTTCTTGTTCATTTCAATGCTCTTTGCAAATGAATGTACTTTTTTTGGCATATATAATAATAACTCTGACAATAACAAAAATGGTTCATAGAAGTTTAATTTAACAATTAACATCTATCCCTTTTCCATGATTTTTTTTTTAACTTTCTTTATGTTTTATATAATACACAATATTCTAGATAGATAGATAGATATATAGATATATAGATAGATAGATAGATAGATAGATAGATAGATAGATAGATAGATAGAT
>JAUZNJ010036558.1:0-36299 GCA_034780135.1 Jordanella pulchra
TGCATGTACTGGGTTAGGCAGGGAAATCTATTGGCACACCAGCCCCACCAAGAATTTTTCTCACCAGCCGCCACTGGTCTATATAAATATATATATATAAAATACCAGATTATGATTCTTTTAACTTGAGCCACTTTTAACCCCTTTAGTTGTTGCAGGATGTTTTGTTTGGAGCATTAAATGAAGCCTAACCATGTTACTTTTTTTTTCCTTCCACAAAATTTTCCAATGTTTTCTAGGAGACTACACAGTTTAAATAGACAGATTGTTTAACACTTCAATTTTTTAGCTTACCCTTATTTTAGAGGGAGTCTGTGACTCCTTTTTTAAGTTGTTAAAACATTTAAAATCTCCGTGATTTTATTTATACGATAAAAAAACAGGAGCTCTGTTTCATACGGCCATTCTTCCTGAGTAAAAAAACCTTGGTTGCTTATGATTAATGAATGTGTAAAGGTATACCATTTATTTTTAAAACTAAGCTATTTAAATAGGTTAACTCACCTTAATCAGTTAGCTTTAAAAACACATGACTGCTCCCCCTCATGTGCAGCCATTTAGTCAAAGCAAAGCAGCAGCATATGATTGGCTGTTTGTGTGTATGGGGCGCCGCGTCCACTTCTTAAAGAAAAAAAAAAAACGTGCTGCGTCATTACGCATGCGAGGAAGACTCCGAGACGAAAGACTACTACCAGTAGCTTATATACTGTTTTAGTAATCTTAGAATATCTCTCTAGGTCTAAATCATGGACAGCGACAACGAAGTGGTTTCAATGAAAGAGTCCAAAAGACGGGAGCGGCAGTCCGGTGAGGCTCGGTCCAGTTTCAGAGACTAATTGCGTTTAGTAACAGCATATCAACGGTTTTCAGGGTGCAGTCTCAGCGCTTTCCAGAGCCACACAATTAATCCTAGGAAACCCATTTATCTTCTTTCAAAAATATAAAGTATTAACTCAGAGTTTTACTTTTGCATAACCTAAAACTATTTGTTTTATATCAAATAAAGCTGTGGCTATACTCGCTAGCTCCGTGTATCTTAAAGCTAACTATAGCATTGAGGTTCTTTTTGTAAGTGAAAGGTTCTCCCACATAAAAAACAAGTAAAAACATGAGAGAATTAAATGTTATAAAACTTTAATACATAGAATACAAGTGTTTGTTTTCGACCTTCTGCGATCTTAATACAATGTTAAACACACTCAGAGGAACTTAAGAATATCGCATGTGTTTATAAATGGAGCGTTATATATCAGACATGTTGCCAACTTTACTGGAGTATATCAGCTTCGGTTTTATAACCTAAAGGTTTTCCCAAATACAAAAATTAGAAAGATTTAGTAAAAAAAAACAATGTTTTAAAGCTATATTAAAAGAGTACGACTTCTATAACATGTATGTTGTACTACACAGACTCAATGGAATATAAAAAAGCTGCATCTGTTCTTCATAAGTACATTAAAAAAACGTTTCCCGTTTAATTGCGCGATAATTACCGTGAATGACGGGTAGTGTCTTACTGTTTTGTTTTAAGCAATCAATAGTGATGGTATTAATTACGTTAACAATGTAAAGCCCGAGTTGAGTGTCAATGCTAAACGGCGAGTACTTGAAAATATTTGATTGTTGTTTGTTAAGCTATTATTTATTTGACGATTTTGATGTTTTGTAATGAGATATTTACATGCGGTTGCAGTTACATCCGTTCTGTAACTGATTCGAAGGCCGATCGCTTTTTGTTGTTTTTTTTGTTTTTTTTTGTTTTTTTGCTTTATTTTAAGGGATGTGCTATGTGTTACTGTGGACTAATATGCACTAACTGGTTCCCAAAGTTTATTTTACTTTTGTCACTGGTCATGGAAAATGTACTGGTCCATACTGGGTTTAGAACCACAATCAGTGGCTGGATTTTAAAATTAGGCGAAAATAAGAGACGATGAATTAAATTATCATAGATGTTTACTATTTTTATCTTTATATGAAATAAATTTTACCTGCTAACAAGTAAATGACTGATAAGGTTTTGCAATGAAGTGTAAAAATATTTTTCTTCTTACCAAATTCAGTTCATCATTTTTTTTCTTATTGTTTTTCTCCCTGCATTTCATTATAAAAATGATAAATTACATATATCTCTTAAAAAAAAAAGCTTTAGTCCCAACTATTCCATTTAGGAGGTGACCTTAATGTAAAGGGAATCAACCATTAAGCTGTGAAAGTGCTTTTAAAACCGTGTTTCACAACAAACAATGAAGATGTAACAAACTAAGTGCACTGGTGGAAAATATCTCGATTTTCCAAAGATGTCCAAAGATTCTTTATAAACAGAAAATTTGATTAATCGACTTTTATCGATTAACTGTCCTGCCCTAACTACTTATGCAACGGTTAGGTATAAAATGTTTAGCGGACAGAAAGAAGATGGAAGCAGGAAGAATAAAGTAAGTCATTCAACCCAAAAATATCTCCCTCACATCGCTCACATTGAGGCTATGTTCAGATTGATTCTAGGGATGATGATTCACTCTACACATTTTAGATGTGTGGCAGCCATTGGATTTTAAATTCCTGATCATGATTTCCAAATTATGGGGGAAGTTGTTGCATTTTCTCCATAGGAACAAGTAAAATCCAAACGTCAAAAATACTTTGTTTATCTCAAAGGGAAAGTAAATGTTGCCCGTAAATCATAGGGTTTTTGTTTTTTGTTGATGGCTGTAGGCAGGAAGGATCTTCTGTAGCGGTGTGTCTTGCACCGGATCTGGAGAAGCCTCTTACTGAAGGCGTTTGTTGTAGTTTAAAAATCTTCTGAAGAGGAAGTTCATTGATGTCCATGATCTGCTTCCCTTTATGAAGATTTCTTCTTTTGTGAAATAATCTTAGACTTTCCATAGGAGTTCCTAGAACAGAGCCAACCTTCTTTATTAGCTTGATGAGCTTTTTTAATTCATTTGCTCTGATGCTATTACTTCAGCAGATGATGGAAAAAGATATTGCACTGTCCACAACAGACTTATCAAGGATATGTGGCATCTTAATGCAAACGCCAAAGGACTTAAGCTTCCTAAATGTGCATTAAGACCGAACATGAAGAGGGCGGTGGATTTACATAGTGTCCACATAGGTAAGCACCCAGTGGTGAATTGAGTGCATTGACTGCAGTCACTGCTCTGCTCTCACCCCATGATTCTCAATATAAATAAGGTGTCGTAACCACATAACACCACATAAATAGAGTGGAGCAATGATTGCTAAAGTTGAAAATGAGCTTTTCTATGAAATTGCGCTCCTGCAAAGAGTCAGGGACTGATTGTAATTGTGACATAGGTTAAAGTAATGAGGGAGTTAAAATGTAGCATAGAGAAATAATGTTGATAAAAGATTGTATAAGGAATGCTCTGAAGAGGTTTTTAGGTGGCTTTAAAGTTAGTTTAGTAGCAGTCTGTGCTTTTATTGTGAAATGCAGAAAGCGAGACCATGACAGGAAATGCCATGCGGTTGTTAGTGGTAACAGCAGATCCAAATTGAAGGTTGCATGAGGCCGAAATGGTACTATTGTGATCTACTCTCTTTCTTCTTGTAGACGGCTTCACACAATTTTAGTCCATGGGTATTAATACTCCTCCACCACCTACCAAGGAGAATGCACTCACAAAAAGACCTTTTGAGTACCAGGATTTTAAAAAAGGGATGAAAAACCCTGTTACAGTTGAGAAACATGTCCAAATTTGATTGCATTTTATTTACCCTCTTGATTGTGAAGTATGAGGGGTATCAGCATCATGTTGTGTGGGCGCTGTGTTGCAGGATGGTGTTGCACTTCTAAAGCAGTTTTGGTCATAACTAAAAAGGAGTGTGTAAACAACTGGTTAACAAACCTGTTTCAGTTGCCCCTCTTATGTCAAGAGAAGTGGGTCACAATTCAGCAAACCGTTAAGAGTTGCTTGTGAAAGTAAAGACAGTTTGTGTACTTAGAGCTTGCTGATGGCAGTCAGAGGGCACGGTGGTGCTGGTGTATAGTTTGTTTGTTACCCATTAATTATTTTACACAAACAAATCAAACATTAAATATAGCTAGTTTTGACTCCTTTAACCTTTCAGTGTAGCGGCCTCTTGGAATAAACAGCCAGACGCAGAGAGTTCCAAATGGGTGCAGTTTAATCTTGTCTTTGCTTTTCTTAGACACCGTGAAAACTGTAGCATGAAATAAAAAGATACACAATTGTTGGACATGCTAAATTCTTGTATGAAATAAACATATTTATGTTCACACATATACAAAAGAAAGAATACGTGGTGCCCTTAACTCGTTAGCATACACAGTTTCGTTTTAAAACATAAACCAATGACGTTCGATTGCTACTTAAATAAACAAATAACATTTCTTATAACAAATCACAATTGCACATATTCATACCTCATTCCGCTTTCCAAGGGCGCTGTTTTACAGATTTTCTTCGGTTTCATTGAGGCTCTGACGCTGACTCATCGTGCTTAGCAAAACAGGAAGTGCATAACACAAAAAACACGAAGAAGAAATCTAACATTCTTCAAAATAAAAGCACAAATCAACTGCTAGGTGTCACTGTTGGACCAATGAACAGGAAGGAAAATGTTACCATTTAGTAGCCATTTACATTCAGTGCTATTGAATATATAGTTGTTAAGTCAGTCCACAATGCAGGACATGTGTATCAAGCTCTCTAATCATTGCTAATATGATTTAAAAAAAAAAATCAAATCAAAGTTTTTGTGTGATTTTAATCGGTCATACTTCCTGTATAATTATAGTTGAAGCTTGAAAAAAGAAATTGAATGGCTGCTCTTAATTATTTTTCCATGCATCTGAGGTCCACATTATCTGTTTGCTTAAATTGTTGTTCACATTCCTTTCTAATTCTTCTGTAAAAAGAGGCCTGGTGCTACATTGGCACTTTTAAAATTCCGTCGGGGCTTGTTGTACATCGCCGGACTGCATTTTGACCTCTAACTCTGTCTGTAGGTCCAGGCCGTTACACTTCACATGACGTTGAAGGTATGGATCTCAGCCTCCGTTTTAGTGGATTTCATTATCAATAACTGTGAATGTCTGGATGTAGCCTAACATGAAACTGAAAATGGTTGGAAGTGGCATTAATCCTAACTAACAGGGGATAAAAAAAAAACTGTTCATGGTTAGAGATGTTAGAGAGCTACAGGCATGCTTGACTTGACAAAATAATCTAGGGAACATGTTTAGCAAAAAGCCAAGAGGCCTGATTTATCAAACTTGCTTATGCACAAAATGAGGCCTGAAACCTGTGCACCTCAGTTTCCATGGCAAGATCAGGATCCATCAATCACTAAGTTGGAGTGTGGTCCCTCACACTAACTCTGACCCATGCATACAAACATTTTGGCGGTAAGGGGGGAGATGGAGAACTGAAGCCAGATTAAGTCCTTTACGGCATAAATATCGCTTTTTGACAAACATTAACAGTAGAGGGCATCTTGAGTTTTCCAAAAATGAAATCTTCATAAACAGAAATTTCAATAAATCGACTTTAGCGATTTTCTTTTTTCTTTCAAGCAATCCTGCTAACAAAGCAACCAAGAAACACTCCTGAAAATATTGTGTGTCTGCAGCCTCTGGTGTCTGTTCTGCTCTCACCCTACTATACATGATTTTATCGATTAACTGCCCAGCCTTAGTAAAAAATGGATGCGGCTTAAGGCGGCAGTTTGTTAAAGGTTCAAGATGTATCTATATAGAGAAAATATCTAAATTTAATAAGCTAGCTATCTAAATTTGATAAGAAGAAAGCAGAGTGCAGAGCGAATGAAGAAGGTAAGAGCAGAACAGGCATCAGAGGCTGCAGACACATGTTTTTAAGATGCTGGTTTGTTCGGTGGATTACTTGAAAACTTATGACCAGATTTTAAGTAAATTTTTTTACCAGAGGTGCGCCTCATGCTAAGGAACAATTCATGAAAATTTAGTAATGATCCAGATCGAGTGAGCTAAACCAATAGCTAAACTCTAGTGAGAGTTTTAGCTATTGGTAAAAGTCACAATATGGGCCAGAATTTACTGCTTTGCGGAGGTCTGTGCTCTTTAAGTGCTTTTCTAGCTATTTGTTATTTTGTTCAGAATTACAGCTGTCAACCTCTCTGGGGTTCCTGGCAATTGGCTCATATCTTCACAAATTCCCCCACTGGTATCAAATTTAATCAACAATTCATTAACCCTTTGCCTGAAGGAACATTCAGGAACAAAATAATTCATGGAATTTATCCATAAGGGTAAGATATCCCAGCCAGCTTAAAGCACAATGCTGTCTGACATCCTGCAGTCCTTGTTAACATAATCAGTCCGTTTAAGTCTCTGTTTCCATTCATAACATCTCCTTTTATTTGTCTTGCCACTACTGTAGCTACTAGGGCTGGGCAATTAATTGCATTTCCAATATAATCAAATTTGAACAAGAAACAGTTTTCAAATTGCAGAGGCACTCAATTTAATCACCCTGTATTTACCAATAGTAAGTAAGAGACAACATTTCTCACTGCAGTGCTTTATGTGGCGGTAAAATGCTTGGAGTGGGTAGAGAGACTTGCAGCTAGAACACAGATCCTTGCATGCAAGTAGAAGTAAGGACTTTTTTACACAAGACTACAGTAAAATCATGGAACAATGGACTCTGGGCAAGCAAGCTTTCAAAAACTGAAACCCTGGGGTGAAACATCTACAAGCTACAAGTTAGAACAAAGGAAAATCATAATTGCAATTTTGGTTAAAAATAATCTCTATTTTAATTTTTGGTACAAATGTTCAGCCCTAGTGGCTACCATACATATTCATCTGACTCTCCTCCTCACTCACCAACACATTAATTCCCGCCTCATTTAAAACGCCTTTTTTTTTTTTCAGTCTCTCCCCTGTGGTTGCCATTGGTAACCATGAAATAACATTAATCAGCTGGCTCATTTAAATAAACAATTCGTGCTTTCTTTTGGTTGGACTATGTTAACTGTGGGCTTGTAGAGAGCCGAACATGTCTCAACGTCAAGCCCACAGGTGTGATTTATTGGGGAAGCTTACTTGTTTTGTGCGTGTGCATGGTTTGATAAATCCAAAATATCCTTTGCATACGCCATTTTTGGCTTTTTCAGCTTACGTACACTTTGAGTATAGATCTTACGCTATCTTTGATAGATGAGTCCCTAGAAATGGATGAAGATTTATTTTCACTGCATGTCTCTGTGTGTGTCCCTTTTTTTTCCCTCCAGCTCTAGAAAATCCAGACTCTGACATTGGCCTGTGTGGCTGGCTGCTGGTTGGACTTTCTATCCTGCTGATGCTGGTCACTCTCCCCCTCTCCATATGGATGTGCATTAAGGTCAGCTTTTTATCAGATCTAAGTTAGGCTTGTTTATAAAGCAAACACTATGTAATATAATGGAGTAAATGAGTAGTATCCTAAAAGTTAATCAGTGTTTTGGTAGGTCAAAAATTAATTATACCACCATTTTTATTTCAGTACTAATGACTCCTAACAGTTTCTTTTAATAGTTTTTACAATTTGAACTGCGTTTATATGTTAGGTGGTCAAATGAATTGTCTTGTATGTTATTAATACTGTTTTCCTTCATGGCAGAATTTAGCCCACGGTCTTATATTTGACTCTATGTTTTCAAACCATCCCCCTCTCCCTACTTTGTGTGAAAGTCAGTTTGCAGGATGTTTATGTGCTGCTGTTCTGTGCGGTATTCACTCTAAACATGCCCCTATGCTTTGTGGTTTCTCACCATTCTTTTCTTAACAGCTCTCTTAGGGTTTCAGTCAAAGTCCAGGCCTTTACCTTGACTGACGCACTTTGTCATCTTGATTCATTTCTTTTACAGACTTCGGTAGATATGCTCCTCGATTTTTGACGGTTGTCCTGCTGATGAATCGAAGTCTGCTTCTTAGACAGATGGCCTCAGATTTCACTCTAAAATGCTAGAATGAGCCTTGGTCATGTGACTGAAACCAACCTCATGCCTCATCTTCTTTGGTTTCATATTTCCAAAGGAAGTAGATTTATTCTGTTATTCTGTCTTGTTGCGGATACATTTCCGTCTTGGTACATTAGCTGATCAATTAATCGGTGAAGTTGTTCGGGATTTCCTGGTTGGTTCTTACTGTCTTTATCACTGTGGATCCTGCTATGGTTCTAACAGTATCATGTACCTGGCCCCCACTGACATACTACCTTTTTGTTATTGTGTTAACATCCACCTGTGGGTCCCAAAGAGGTAACATTTTCTTGACAAACCATCCTATTAAGAAAGTTCTGTTTTTAAGGCAGATCCTCTGGTTCTGGTAAATTGTGGCCCTGTATGACACCCTAATGATTATTGGAAATGGTTTTAGCCTAGAAATAAAAGCCGGTTTAGATCTGTTCTCTTTTAATATAATTCATAAAGTTTAGTTGTTGTTTTTTTTTTAACAGGATAGTGTCTGTTTGTGTTTTATTCCTTTCCTCTCTGCAGATTGTGAAAGAGTATGAGCGAGCCATTATCTTTCGCCTTGGGCGCATCTTGAAAGGAGGAGCCAAGGGCCCAGGTGAGCCGTTTGTCTTCTTCAATTCATACATCTCCTCCTTTCTTATCCTTATTACTCCAAAAAACAATCTGTTTTAGTCATGAAGACTTAAAAAGGGCTATAGAGCTGCTAACATCAAAGCTTTGTCTCGCAGTCAGTTGAACCAGACATTTATTTATCCTGGATTTTTTCGATAGGCTTTTTCATTATCATGGTTGCATTGGCATCAATATTAAAAAACTGTTTGCCTTCTTGTCACGCTCCCAGGGTTGTTCTTCATCTTACCATGCACTGACAGCTTCATTAATGTGGACATGCGTACAATCACCTTTGACATCCCACCACAGGAGGTATGACACTCTTCCTTCCCGCTGCGAGTGTCATCGAGACTCATTTTCTACAGTAATTTAGTTGAAGAAGTGAAACGTACATTTATTTCACACAGGATATATTTCAGGCAATTAGTTTTGAAAGTTTTATGGTTGTGACTTGGAGATTTAAAAAAAAAAAATCTGTTTTTAAGAGCATTACACAAAGCCAGAAAAATGATGTTTTAATCCAGAAGTGTTATGATCATGACTAACAGACACATTTCTTTGTCCAAGCTTGTTAAAGGAAATTTTCGAGGAAGGAAAAAGTGTGGTAGAGAGAGGTAAATAACAGCAGCCTTTAGAGGAGGGATATTAGAATCCAGCTCTCGATGGCCGGGGGTTCTTCACCTTTTTCTGCTTTAACACATTAAAGAATTAGGTCTCTATTAGAACTTGACTTCAGCTGAGGAGGTAATTAAGACATTTGTTTTATGCTTGTTAAACCAGGGAGATATCTGACAGCTGCAGGCTCTCGAGGACCTGAGTTTCACATCCCTGCTTTAGAGGATAGTAGAGTTAGGATGCACACCTTCAGCTTCACACAGGAGCTCAGGAGACAAGGATTATGTGCTTCTTCAGTCCCAACTCAGACACCTTCATTTCCAAATGAAATGTAAAATCGACTTTCTTCTTAAAAGATGATTTGCAAACACTCAACTCCGTCCCCTTTCCTCTTCACCCAGGAAATATGCTTTTGACATCTCCTCTGGTCTGGTTAAGGAGAAACTTAGGACAAGGAATAACCTGCATTTTTTTCCTCAACACACTTTTTCCTTTCACTAAGCTTTCCATCATTGTTCCTGGTTCTATTACTCAGGAAATATCCATCTAGTTTAAGTTTTGAGGCTTACTTCGTCGTTTATAGAACAAAATATTCTGTCTTAAAAATCATGTTATATTTAAATCTGAGAAACATCAACAAAACCAACAGAATTTTCACTTTTTGACATGAATTCTGAAATATTTTAACTTTCGAAAGAAGTTATTTAGATCCAACATGTGTCGTTCTCTAAGGTTCTAACCAAAGACTCGGTGACTGTGAGTGTTGATGGTGTGGTGTACTACCGGGTCCAGAACGCCACCCTGGCTGTGGCTAACATCACCAACGCGGACGCCGCCACCCGTCTGTTGGCCCAGACCACCCTGAGGAACGTCCTGGGTACCAAGAACCTGGCGGAGATCCTGTCCGACCGTGAGGAGATCGCACACAGCATGCAGGTAGAAGACAGAATCCCTCCCTGAACTAGAAACGTTGTTTTTCTTTTACTTGGAGGAGCATTTTCTCAAGTAAGCTATAAAAGTAGATTTGTTTCTGCAGCTGTTTATTTCCATTACGCACTTTACTCAGTTATGACCCTTATACAGAACGTCAGCTCTCTCTGTGTGGACGCTCTCCTCTTTGTGCTGCTTGTGGTTTTGTTTGATTGTTTACTGAGGTTTGGCTCTTAGTTTTATGAAGCCTTTTAGCTCATTCAACCATCCCATCTGAGACCTTATATGTAGGCCAACTCATTCAGGAAAGCACCGGCTTTCTAAGACTGAAATATGCCGAAAACAAGACACGTCATCTTCGTCGTAATCCTGGTGCAAATTGTTTTTAGTTTGTTTTTGTCAAATTTATTTAAGACTGTAGATTTAATAAACATTAAACAGGAGTCACAGTTTAAAACTGAAATGATTTATGGTCCCAATAAATAATGTAAAAACAGAAACAAATTCACTACTCAGTTATAACATTGTTTATATTTATTTATGATATTGTTCTGAGAAAACGTCTTCACTTTTCGTCTTTTAACTTTTCACATTTTGTCACAAACCAGCCGCAGATCTTAGTCTGTTTATTTGAATCCCTGAATATTAACAGTTGTTCAGTAAAAGCTGTTTATTTGTAATTCGTTCCTATCATGAACAGGATGATTTTTTTTTTGTTTTGTTTTTTTGTCGTTTTCTTTTATTTTTCACTTACTTTTAACCTTCTTAGTGTCCCTGTATCTCTGGGGGTTTTAGTGGTTTTTATTTGTCGGAGTATTTTTAACCATTTAAACCACTGTTGTGTTTATGAAAAAAACTTTGTAAATAAAGTTCGAATAATCCCAGCTGGGATGGGATGTTTTATTTTAGTGTGACCCTAAGCCTTGAGAGATAAACAGTGAGTCCAAGGAACTTTCCACTGAGAACTTTCAGATTTCTTTCTTTCGATAAAGTTAGAGAAAAACATGTTTTTGAATGATCATGAATATCAATGTACTCAAAATGATTGTTTTCATGTTTTGAATATATATCAGTGTTTTTATGAGCTTAAAAACCTTGAAGGACTTCTTGGACACTCGGGGCCTGATCTTCAGAAGGTTTGCATGTCCTAAAACGCATGCAAACGTGTTTGTAGATCTTCAGAGAAGAAACAAAATGATTTATGTTTGCAATTCAGCCGACAGTCTCCAAACCCTTTTACTTTTACATGTTTGCCCTTCATCAATATACAGATCATATTCTAATGATCAAACTGTGGAAATTCATGGCTGAAGGATATGCGAATGTAAACATGTAGCACATGCAAAGAGTTTTTTTTTTTTTCTAAATCTGAGACTCAGCAGCAGCTGCAGTTTTTGTGTCTTTTTTTAGCACTTCTGAACGTGAGGTACAGACTGACATGGAAAAATATCTGAGGTCATTGTTGCTTCGTTGTTGTAACGATGCCAGAAGATGGAGAAAGACTCATTGCACGTGTTAACATTTGGATCGTGAAAAAGCAACAATAACAGAAGAAGAAGAAAGAACAAACCGTTTAGAGGTCGGTTCAGCAGGACAACAGACGATTAAACCAAAAGTGGTAAAACATGACTGAAATTAAATACGAAATACCGTTAAGTTTGTTTAGGGGGGTCAACAGACAATTTTGTTATATTTTCAGTGTAGTTTTTTTTTAGATTAAAACTTTAATTATTTTCAGCACCTTATTATTGCTGGTAATATAACGATTCATTTTAACAATGTTTCAATTCATGTCCCGCTTCATGATTTCCAATTCGATTCATGGAAGGTTTTGGTCCATTTGGATCAATCCGATCTGATACAATTCAGTGAGCTTAAATCGTTTCAGTACATTTTTAGCATAAACTGTGACCAATGTGACTGAAATAAATACCTGCATACTGGATAGAGCAGGTGGAACCTCATAGATTATTGTTTCCTTTAAGAGATTAAATAAATATTGGCATAAGCAACCATATAATGAAAAATGATGGCAAATATATTTATATTTGATTTAAAGTTGAACTAACATTTCAGATAAAATCAACTGGAGCTCAGCCTTTGTTTTATTTTTTTTTATAATTAACCATTTTTTTAGATTCATCTCCAATAAATATTCTAACAGTAGGTTTACCTGCTGTTTCCACTGTTTTTTTAACTTGAAAATATTACAACTTTAACATGAAAGTAAAGTGCAGGATCTCTTAAAAAAATGAAATATGCACCTGGCTTCAGTTAAATGATCAGCTGTTGACTCAAGCTGATGTTTTTGCTGCCTCTAACTGAGCATGCCTTACACTGTACAGCTAACGTTTAGCTCCGCAGAAGGTTTGATGGCAGCGTGATGCTGCTGCAGCAGGACACGTCAGCTTGTTAACAACTGTTAGTGATCTCCGGCTCTGTAACTTGACCTCCCTCCATCGCGCTGTTCTGAAGTCTGTGCCGCTAGGTCATGACGTCACAGACAGACGGACCTAATCAGGTTACGTTTAACATCTCTATTATTAAAAGCGCTTACATAAAATGGATCTAAAAAAAAAATGTAATTTAATGTGTTATTTCCTAATATTGATACAATCGATTAATTACCTTTTGAAACAATTTTAGACAAGTTCACGTCATTTGTATTAATATTCTGAGCACAGATCGATGTGGTTGGATTGAAGGAATAAAAATCGAACCATCGATTAACTGATAAAGCAGATTTTTAAACAGAAATGACTTATCTTAAAAACAGCATTTGCCTCAGGTAACAATCTACTTAGAAAATGAAAATAACTTTTATTGTCCAGAGATAACAAGATAAAGATCGTGTTATTACAAGATCACAGAGAAAATATGAAATATAGATATAGATATAGAGATTTATAATATAGAAAAAGTTAACTCTATTGTTCAGATTAAAAAATATATTTTAACATTACATAAAAATCCAGTGGAAATAATTCTGGTGCCATTTTAGTTCATGTTATATCTGCTAAAAGGCAAACAGAAGCTTTACATGAGCGTCGTTGCAAAACACTGAAGGGATCTTAGTTGTTTTATTGATGCTTTATGTATAAAATGAATTAAGTTACATGTTTAGTAGTTAGTAATGGAAACAAAGCTTCCTTCTTCAACTCAGATAATAGAAATCTGTGTTCCGTTTAAAGGTAAAGCACTCTACAATGTGTAAACGTGATATTACATATTACCACCTGTGTCCAAAAAAAGCATAATTGTAAATAAATGCAACTTTCAGTTCAGTTGGATCTTTCTCCAGTGAAAGTTTTTCATAGGATCAGCTTAGTGATTTCCTCTCAATGTTAAGTGTAGCAGCACTTGTTTAAAACAAGGTGTGTTGATCCAGCAGTATCTGTCTGTGCTTTCAGTCCACTCTGGACGATGCCACAGACGACTGGGGAATCAAGGTGGAGCGCGTGGAGATCAAGGACGTGAAGCTGCCCATGCAGCTCCAGAGAGCCATGGCAGCTGAGGCCGAGGCGAGCCGCGAGGCCAGAGCCAAGGTAAGGAGGAATGGCTAACAGATGGTCTGAAATGCATCACTTAGGGAGGATGTTGGTGCTTAGAAAGAAAGGAAATGTCAGATTCTCACAGGAAGAGGCGGTGGTTTTTCCTATTTAACAAGGAATGCATTTAGAGCTGTAATGGATCTAAGTATAGATCCACAAAATGTTGTATAGATAGGATTTTATTTTCATTTTTCTTCTCATCCTACTGAACAGTAAAACAACCAAAAAATTACACCATGGATGTTGAGCAAAAGAACATGAAATTCAAAGTTTGACTGAAAACTGTTGGGATCCAAAGTAACACATCCAACATCTTTCACCACCTGCAGCACAACCATGCTGTTGAGTTTAAAGATTTGCAAAAAGCTCCATTACCTTTGCAGGGGCTGTGGTAGTGAACGAATACGGTAGAAAACCAAATGTAAACGTTTCTCGTCTTCAACATCGTCATATGACATTCTTTCACCGTAGTTGAATTCATCTTTCACACAGCCACTGGAATCACAAATGACCAGGAGATCAGGTTTTTTCCACGCAATGCGCTGCTCCTCATAGGAAATGGTCTTCCTTCAGGCACAACAATACAGCTTTTGTCCACTGGGGGGAGCCAAAATCAATCCAAACTTCAAATTCTTTAGAACTGCTTTAAATAAAGGTCACCTCCCAGAGGGGATGATAGCAATGAAAGCTAGTTTTTAAAGTTTTTATTATGACTGTTAAGCAATAAAAAATTGTCTAATCAGAGTTTTTAGCAAAAAAAAGGATTTTTAAGCCATACTGCCCAACCCTTCTACCTGATTGCTAAAGAGAGGAAGAAATTAGTAGAGTAGATTTAGATTAAATTTCTTTACTGTCAAAGAGAAAAACACAGAGTTCCCTTAAAATCACATTAAATTCATATTTATTTTCACATCTCTACAGATAAAAAATCCAAATGTAACATTTATGAGATCAATAAAACCACAAAGTTAGGCTCTTACAGACGATAACCTTTACCTCTGCAGTCAGTTTGTTAGTAGAAGCTCTAGCTGTCAACAAAACTGAAAAACCTCATGTTAAAGAAATAAAAGCAATACAAACAGAATAAAAAACATGTTATAATGACACAAACTCTGAAATATCAATGAAAAGAGGTTACATAGAGCAAACAAACAAAACAAATTTGAAATCAAGTAACTAACACAAATATTGCTGAACGGTCCAGGAAATACAGCACCAAGTTTCTGTTGGAATCAGCCTTTAGCAGCAGTATAAGAAATACATTAAAAGGTTTATAGGCTTTTTCAAACTGCCAACATGACTTTTATTACTGTTGTGCTAAGAAGTTTGGAATAAAAGCATTACTAACGTTGTATTTGAAACGTCTGAAAGGTGCTCAGATAATTAGTTTTATTTCCCTCTGAGATGTAATAATGGGTCTCCCCACTTTCTCCTCTTTCCTCTTGTAGGTGATCGCTGCCGAGGGTGAGATGAACGCCTCCCGCGCCCTGAAGGAGGCCTCCCTGGTGATCGCAGAGTCCCCCTCTGCTCTGCAGCTGCGCTACCTGCAAACCCTCAACACCATCGCCGCGGAGAAGAACTCCACCATCATCTTCCCGCTGCCGCTGGAGATGATGCAGGGCTTCATAAAACACTAAGGAAAAACACCTCCTATCCCCACCAGTTAGGCTTTTAACCAGCAGAGCTTCTAAAGTACCCGATTACTACTTATCTGTGATTTTGTTTTTAACTGAATGATCCAAGGATTCATGACTGTTGAAGCATAAGTAACCTCAAATGTTACATCTTCGGTTTTAATTTAAAGAAAAGCTCCTGCTGGATGGCTGAGCTCCCTCTGCTCACACACACACACCTAATCTATGTTGATATTGTAACACTGCTGTTACCATATTATTTTCACCACGTTTCATAAAACTATTAAAGCCAGTATTTTACCTTTTAAAAGGTCAAAAAAAAACAAGTGATCTTTTAATGCATCATACTAACAGCTCTGGTTCACTTGTGTTGTGTTAGAGATCAAACAAAGGATTATTCGATTGTTTTCTTGCAGTGCCTTGTCGAAGCTTTCAAACCTCTTGACCTTCTTCACTTTCCCGCACCTTCAAACCACAAACCTCAGAGTGATTGGCTGGTGTTTAGGTTATGGAACAACACAGGGCCGTCCATGATAACCAAGTGGAAGAAAATAGATGGAGACCTTCCACTCTTAATCTTAACAAGGATCAGAGAAGTGCTCCTCTGTCAGTCTTCTGCAGGCTTCTCCAGGATGTCTTGAGTTTAGCTCCATCTATCAGTTCTGACCGTCTTTCTTGTTCCTGCTAAAGAGAGTCCCCTCAGCATGATGCTGCCCCCACTGTGTCCTCAAGCCACAAAAAACCAAAAACTTCCTTCCTTCATTGTGTTGGTCCTTCCCATAAAACGCGTAAAAGGTCAGAGTATGAAGAGTAGGCTCCATAAGCAACAGGGAGGACAGCCAACGTTACTTTAATCCACTTATAAGCTAAAAGGTTTATTTACTCTCTTGTTTCTTGTTGTATATAAATTTACTATGAGCTTTCTATTAACTCACAGTATATGAAGCATTTAGAGGACAATATAGGCTTTAAACACCTAAAATGTATTAAACTAACAAAACCCAGAGTATTTCTGTAATGGTAGAGTTCATTTATATCAGTCCTGCCTTTTCATTTTATCTTATCCTCAGATTTTTTACTTTTTAAAATTCAGGGGCAACAACCTTTTCAGCCAGAAGCCTTAACTCACTGCCAACCAACCATCTGGGTTAATATTACACTCCATTTTCACTGTTTTTATCTCATATTTTCTGAGTGTAACACAAACCAAATACTTATTAACCTTTATATTAACCTGTGAAAATTGAAATGCATCCTCTTTAGCTTCACTGCTAGTAGTAAATGTAGTTTATGCATCTTGTAGGTTTTAACTGTTTGTGTTTTTATGCACAGATCAGTCTTAGAATTATGACCATTTTGATGACGGTAAAAGGATAAGACCTGCTTTTTTCTAGCTGACTAATGGGTATGAATTAAAAAAAAAAATCCAACCTTTTAAATCTTGGGCTCAAATATCCTTTAATTTCATAAAGATTGTGAAATCTGAAAAGTAAAGTTTAAATTTCAGCACATATTGCAGATAACAAACCTTTACTAAAGTAGAAACATTTCCAAAGTAAATATTTTATCTAGTCTGTACAAAAAAACAGGTATATATGCTCAATAAATCTATATTTGGAGACTTTTCTCACTTTATCCGTCAGTGGTCATAATATTGTGGCTAATCGGTGCGTGATCTTTACTAGTTTTGTGTGATGAGTAGGTTCACCTGTTATACTAAAGTTGTTACATTTTCCAGTCTGTTTTTTTCTGTTACTGTTGACAGTTGGAGAGTGTTTGTCTGCAGAACTGCTGTTCAGTCATCTTAAGCTGAAGGTTTGATTGATAAAGGATGCAAACATTGAACCATAGCTTCTCTGCACTCTGCAGATCAAC
The DNA here is from genome assembly GCA_034780135.1 of Jordanella pulchra. Classification (NCBI taxonomy): domain Eukaryota; kingdom Metazoa; phylum Chordata; class Actinopteri; order Cyprinodontiformes; family Cyprinodontidae; genus Jordanella; species Jordanella pulchra. The sequence continues at coordinate 17,207 of JAUZNJ010036558.1, forward strand.
TGTCATTTGTGATTGTTTCAGATTTTCGTGCATTTTGTGAAGCTGGTTTATAACTTGTTACAAGTTTATCATTTACAAAACCATTAATTTACATTTCCCTTTGCTAAAAGAACTTAGACAAGATGGTTTGTTTAAGGTTCATGCTGTTGCTTTTTACCAGCTTGTTCCATGTGATTTTTAACATCCAATGCCTGTACATGATTTTAAATAAAGATGCGATCCAAACCTAATGGTGACGCTGCTTTTTTTTTTTTTTTTTGATCAGCAGGTGAATAAAAGAAGACAAGAGAACTCATCACCCGTTTAATTTGGTTTATTTCAAACAAGCAGATGGTTTTTAAAGAAGCTCCAAGTCTGTTTTCGACACTGAAGGAAGATTTCTATGGATTACAGATTGATTCTAAAAAATAAATACAGTAGAAGGTAAATGCAACAAAACCTTCACTTGAAGCTGTACCTTTAAAATCATAAAGGAAATGATATTAAGGCATTGCTTGTTTTCCCTCTGAGCTGTTGGTTTAATACAAAATTTGAGAAATCTTCAATAAAAGTCAGTATTTTGAAAAATATATAGTGCAAAACAACATTGCTACCTATCAGTAAAAGTCTTCTTTTAACTATTGGTTCTGCTGTAAATGCGAAGGCACTAAAGTAGCACAAAAAACACAAATTATAAAAAAAAATCTTTTACTTGTGTGCTGGGAGCTAAGAAAAAAAAGAAGCTAGTTTGCATTTATGGACTAATGCTTGCATAAGAGGCGGGGGCGTTGATGGGGTGAGCGCTTACAGAGCAAGTTCTGCCATGGCCCGCTCCAGAGGGTCGCTGCTCCAGTAGTCGTGATCCCAGCCCAGGAACCAGCCTGTGAATGTAGGCGGCTCAAAGCCCTGCTTGATTTTGACGATAGGAGTCCGGGGGTCTCTGTTAGCCGGGTCGGTCTGGATGTAACGGACGGCTGAAGGGGGAAAGAAAAGGTGACTGGATGTTAGATCAACCCAATCAGATGTTTTATCAGGTTTATAAAGGCTTGTATTTAGCAGCTTTGACTCCTAACCCTTCAAAACATAATCCAGAGCTAAAATAATATTTTATCTGAATCTGGAAGATGAAGGACAATCTGCAGACCCAACCAAGGCCATCCTCCTAAACTGCAGTCCAGGGGCCCGCAGCAGGACTAACTAATTATTGCATCACCCAAAGTGCTGCAGAAAACCTTTTATCATCCTTTCAATGAAGCCAGCAGGAAAACACAGAACACATGAAGGAAAAAGAGCCCCAAGGACCACAGCGTTGTAGATCTCTGATGGGTGTTCTGGTCGGTACAGACCAAAATGCAACTTTTTAAACAGATGAAAATTTTATGTGTTTGTTGACAGCTTCTTGTGGAACAGTTTACCATCTCAAGTCATCAAACCTCCATTTGCGACCTTTAGTCACCTTAAATGGAAATTAAAAACATTTATTCAGAGCAGCTTTTGACTGAACAATCTTAACATTAAAGTTTCCAGTCTAACTTTCTTTTCATTTTCTTCTCATTTGTTTGTTTTTTTCTAAGAACTTTACATCAATTTATTTTTTTCATATAATTCTGTTATTTTAATGTATCACTTTTTTAGATTTTTTTTAGGCCTTTATTTTTGTCCTTTTTTGAAACTAGGTAAGACAGGAAACGGGATTAGAGAGAGAGGTAGACATGCGGAAAAGTTCATCAGGCTGGGACTCAAACCTGTGACGTCTGCAGTGAGGACCATAACCTCTGTACATATGGGTTATCTTTTTAAACCCCTGCACAACCACAGTGCCAAATTTGTCACTTTTCATTCCCTTTAACTATTGGTGTTGCCCTTACCACGAAGAATAAATCAAGGCACTTGATATCATCTGGTACGGTGGAGTCGAGACCCCCACCCTTGAGCCAGGCCTGGGATGGGGTTTGTGGGCAAGCGCCTGGTGGAAGGGTTCTCAGACAGACTTGGCAAACCCAAGCAAGTAGTGAGGGTCTGCTGGACACGTCTGGTTGAGCCCTCGGTCAGGGACGTGTTCAACTGAAACCTCTGGGAGAGCTTCTCCCAGATTCCAGGGGAGGCTGGAGACTTGAAGTCTGAGTGGGCCATGTTCTCGATGAAGCCGCCAGTAGCTGTAGCCATAAGGCCTGCGGTGCCCGTCGTGGCGGCAATCCCCAAACCCGGTGGTGGACACTGACAGTAAGGGATGCTGTCAAGCTGAAGGAGACTTATCAAGCTTGGTTAGCTTGTGGGACTCCTGAAGCAGCAAACAGGTATCATGAGGCCAAGTGTGCTGCTGCCCGTGGGGTTGCAGAGGCAGAGGCCTGGGAGGAGTTCGGAGAGGCCATGGAGAAAGACTATTGGCTGGCCTCAAAGCGATTCTGGCAAACCGCCCGGCGCCTCCCGAGGGGGAAGAAGTGCTTTGCTAACATTGTTTTTAGTGGGAGTAGAGACCTGCCGACCTTGAAAGAAGACATTGTTGGACTGTGGAAGGAATTCTTAAAGGATCTCCTCAGTCTGACTGACACGTCTTCCGTGGTGGAAGAAGAGACGGGGTGCTCTGGGCTAGTTTCGTCCATCACCCAGGCTGAAGTCACTGAGGTGGTCAAAAAAAACCCCAGTGGCAAGGCTTCGGGGGAGGATGAGGTCCGCCCAGTACCTCAGAGCACAGGATGTTGTTGGGCTGTCAATGCTGAAACACCTCTTCTCTAGTGCCCCTGGATTGGCAGACCGGAGTGGTGGTTCCCTGCATAGGAAGGAGAACCAGAGGGTGTGTTCCAATTATAGAGGGATGACACTTCTCAGCCTCCCTGGGAAGGCCTATGCAAGGGTCGTAGAGAGGATTGTCCAGTTGGTTGTTGACCCCAGGCTTCAGGAGGAGCAGTGCAGTTTTCGTCCCGGCTGGGGAGCAGCTGGGGACCAGCTCTACACCTTCTGCAAGGTTCTCTGACAGGGCTGCTTTCTGTCACCAGTCCTGTTCACAACCTTTATGGACAGGATTTCTAGGAGCAGCCAAGGGCCAAAGGGGGTCTGGTTTGGGGACCAGCAAATCTTGTCCCTGCTTTTTGCATTTGATGTGTTTCTGCTAACTCCCTCCTGCAAGCCCTATAGCAGGCACTGGGGCAGTTCACAGCATTGTGTGAAGCAGCTGAGATGCGAATCAGTTCCTCCATGTCTGACGGCATGGTTCTAAAATGGAAAAAGGTGGCCTGTCCCCTTCAGGTTAGAGGAGAGTTCCTGCAACAAGTTCAAGTATCTTGGGGTCCTGTCCACGAGTGAGGGGAGAATGGAGCGGGAGATCGATAGACGTTCGGTGTGGCTGCTGCTACAATGCAGATGTTGCACTGGTCTGTTGTGGTGTAGAGAGAGCTGAGTGAAGAGGCAAATCTCTCAATTTACCTTTCAGTCTATGTTCCTACCCTCACCTATGGTTATGAAACCTGGATCATGGCTGAAAGAAGTTAGGAGCTCCTCAGGCTTCCCCCATCAGAGCTGGAGGAGGTGTCTGTGGAAAAGGGAAGTTTGGGAGTCTCTGCTAAGACTGCTGACCCCATGACCCGCTAGTATCTGTTAATTTATGTGTGCATTCCCTATCATAATAAAATATAACCTAAAGACATAGAGGTGGCATCATCATGCTGTGGGAAAGCTTCTAGAAGAAATTAGCGAATGAGGAAACATGCAGCTAGAGCTTCTCTGGACAGATTCACATCTAAATAAAGGACTAAGCTGTAATTGCACAGCACCCATTTATCCTTCTCCTTCTGCTTGAATTATTCACAACTGTATTATGGTCTGTAACATAAATCCCAATCAATCAGTCTATGGGTATATTGTGTGAATTCTTTGTATAGGACTGTATTTATTCCTACCAGATGCCATGGCTTCAGTTTTCTCCTCTTCCTGGGCTTCATTCCCGATCCAAACAAACACCTACAGTGAAAAAGATTTGGTTCAGCTATGTTTTATTTTCACAGTGCCTATAGAAGTGTAGAGGTTTTCCTGTCGTTTACCTGCTCCCAGGTATCGAGGATCATGACATCATCAGTGGCGAGGTCATCTTGGGTCATCTCCCCGGGTACCTCCTCGATCTGTGTGAAAGGAAGAATGCAGGTTCTTGGGATGAGCTCCTTTATAACTTTTGGTTTGGTTTTCTTTGTAAGGTAAACCTAAAATCCGCTCCGCATGACAAATTTTTTTCGGTAATGTCTGGAATGTCTTCAAATATATTTAGTAACTTGTAAACACTTACGATGAAGTTCCCTGTCTTGTTGGAGCAGGCGAAGAGTCGCGGTGGGTGAGCATCCATCTTGTCCTTGAGTCTGGTGGATGTTCGGTATTCTGCCTTCCCTCCTAGAGCGGCCCAGAACTGATCTGGAAAAACAACATGACGATGCATCAGAGATGTGTTTCTGTACCTGTAAAAAAAACTTTAGGAACTACTAGTTTCCAGAAAGTCATAATTATTGAACCCAGTTAATGCTTTTTTTGCATCGTTCCATCTGCAGCAGGTCAGCGTTTAGTTTTCACCTACTGTAGAACGATTTCAACAGAGAGAAGGATTTTTCATCTCCTGCCTCCTCTCTGATTGCTCAGTCTGTAGAATTATTATAGAATGAGGACTTGCTCTGAGTCTAAGAACCATTTATTTCTGTGTTGATTTGATTGTGTGTTTCAGGTTATGATCCTGTTAAAAGACCAGATGATAACTCAGATCTATATTCTAGATCTATACTCTGAAAGTATGACACTATGAACTCCAACAAGGTTCCTTGGCTCTTCGGGAGAGAAGCAGTCCCACAGAACCACTGATCCCCCTTCATGCTTAACAGCAACTTAGATTTAATGTAACTGACCTTTACAGAGGATTTATTTTCTTTTGTGCCACTTCCTGATTTAAGATCAATTCACACATGAATTCTCTTGTATAATCTGTTTTAAAAACTAACCATGAGAAATAGACCTCCGTGCTACAGTGGTACCTCCACAGGACAGGAAATCATGGGATCCATGACCAAGGTTTCAGGAAACAATGCCATTTCCTCACCAGTTTCTCCTCCCTCAGAAAGCTCAGAGGAAGCCGACACGCCCAGGATGTCACACAGCTGTTGAGCTCCCTGCTTCTCCGTGTCGCTGGCACCCACTCCCACCCACAGGGAGGTACCATCGGGGGTCACAAGAACAAAAACGTCATTGGAGTTCAGGTTGGATGCCGCTGCTTCAAGCTGAGGGAAGACAGACATACAGCAGTTTAACATCCAAACCTTTAAAGCTCTTTCCTTCTTCATAAACAATATAAACTGTCTGCATTGTTCCTTCAGCGGCTCATAAAGATTATAGAGGACAGACGAGTCTGTGCTTCTCAGTGAATGTCCTAACAAGACATGTTATCAATCCACAGTCAAACAAGAGCAAATGGTGTTTGGGGACTATTTTCAGCAGCGGATTAATACAGATCTAGCAGATTTATTGTGCCAGCAGGACAGAGCTTCAAAATAGACTACAGCCTTTCTGCTAATAACAGAACAGACCTCAGTTCAACACTGTGCTTCACAAATGTGTTTCTAATCTGCTCTGAGGCACAGAGGAGTGAGTTCTGCCCTGGCTTAGCAGGTTGGAGCTGCTCTCTGTTGGCATCAGTCTTTTTCATGAGATAAATTTACACCGAAGCTGATAGAAAAAAAACAGTCTGCTGTGAAGTGAGAGGATGAATGTTGTCTGATCGCTTACCTCCACGGCTCTGGTGTGCCCTGCAGAGTTGGAGCGCACCTGGAAGAGCCGAGTCTCTGCTGGAGCAGACTGACCTCCGTCCCTGGAAGTTCCTCCTCTGTAGACCACCATTGGCTTTCCTCCAAACAGGCTCATGAGGTGGGCTGGCTCTTTGCCCTGGACCACCCTCACCTGGTGTACAAACACCAACATTTAAACTCTGGACTCAGTTTAGACGTTGCTAAATACATCACACAGACCTCATGCGGGAGTTTAAAAAGAGTCCAAAGAAATATTGATAAATTTCAATAGATTTGAATATCATCAAAAAGACAGAAATATTACATTAACAATTACTTTGAGCTAATGCAATGCAACAACTTTATCATGATTTTTTTGTGCTTAATCACATTTTTCGTCCCAAATGTTTTCCTTCCACTCAGCTTTTTATTAATATGCATCCAGAGCTTGAAGAACCAGCTTTTGAAGAACACATTTTTGAGATTTTTTCGCAGAGCGAGGAAGCAACCTTCCCTATTAATCTGCAAGCCATGACATAGCAATGACATTCGATTTATGTGTTAAAGTCATTTTTCTAACCATTTGCAGGATTTTTTTTCAAATATCTTCATTTGTTTGAATTAAATTCTTGGCGTGTGTGGTTTTTATATTTAAAATACGTTACCAAAATAAATGAACTTTTCAATGAAACTTCAAATTATTGAAATTAACCTTTGTGTCTGATCTCTGCTGCAATCTTTTTTACCAACACAAGATGGCAACAGAGTTAAACATTGCAGTTCTGCAGGCGAGAGCTGTTAAACTTGCAGTTAGGACTCTAAAGTTATGTCTAACATCCTATTACCAGTCTCTTCTTCTGCATATCTATAGTTGTGAGGCGCCACAGTCAGCCGCAGAGTGTCAGCAATGCAAATGATGCTAATCCTGACGTGCATGAGCAAACAGAGGAAAGATAAATATTTAGAGATGAGTGTGATTCAGATCCGACAGAAAACAATCCGTGCAGCGTTTAGTTTAACAGACAAAACTTCACATGTTTTCTCCTATTCTACATTTCAATCAAATATTTGGAAACATGCTTTGGCTTTTAGTGGCTGGTGATGTAGTTTCCTTTTAAATTCATGCATATTTTCAACGCAGAATAAAAGGCTCAGGAAAAGGTGGGAGTGGAATACAGTCAAGGATCCATTTGCAACATTTTAATGGATCGTTCTGCCAGAATTATATTTATGTAAAGGTCAGCAGAATTTAACTGGTATAAAACAGATGACATTTCTCAGTCCCTGAAAGCCCAGTTCAGGTTAAAAGAAGGAACACCTACACATCACTGCAGGTATTAGATCAACTTTCTTTCTGGTATAACTTTAGTTGTTTTTGAACATCTCTGTCTCAAAGCCTCATTTAAGTATTTTACTTGGACTGAGGCCCGGATTTTGATTTAGCTTCCTCTCTTTTCTAGATTATCTGTTGTGATTGAGATTATCACCCTACTGGTTGAGGACAAATTTGACCTTCTGACTGACAGCCCCCATTTGACCCGAGAATATTTTGGTAAACAGATTTCATGGTCAACTTCAAGACTCCAAAGTCCCCATATCCCCCTATTTTTCAATAATAGTTTGTGTGTTTTGGACAGATTTTCCTGCTTTGTTTTCTTTTGTCCAAAAGAATATAATCCAGAATCCCTGTGGTTACCTCAGAGTTATGCTGCCATATTATTTTTTAAAACAAGAGGCTTCCTCTCCAGTTTTGTTTCTGTTTGTCTTGTCCTGAACGTTAATTACTGAGTTATTAAAGCCGTGTCCTGTAGTTTCTGAGCTTCATCTTCTCTTCAGCAGGTATGGTCTGATCTTGGGGTGAATTTACTGTTAGCTAATTTTTCCCTTTCAGATAAATCCTTTTACTTCCAACACGATTTTGTGTTCACACTAAAAAATCCTATTGATACTCTTGATGGCTAAAGTATGGAATGTTGTTTTAAGTATTGGAAGGAGCGAGCATATAATTAGTTTTTAATGCACTAAAAGTGATTCATATTTTTTTATTTTCTCGATACAACATAAAGAAGGTGTAGTTTCTTTTCAACATGTTTGTGCACAAATATATTCTTGTAATAAGATTTGCATCTAATACAGGTTAAATCAGTAATGAGGCAACCTTTTAATGGGTTAGCTTAACTTTCTGCTTCAAAAGAGAGAAAAAGGTTAAACTAGAGTCACTTTGCATGGAGTAATGAGTAGCAGGAGGGAGTGGGGGAAATACCTGAGTGGTTATTGGAGCACCAACAACCTGAGGAGGAAGTCAGGGCAGAAACCAAGGAGCAAAGAAGCAGCAGGAGAAAAACAAAAGGGGAGAGGATAAGGAAAGGATGCAAAGATTAGACAGGAGGTGGCAGCACTGAGTAAGCCAGGGGAGCAGATTTTAACAACATGGAGGAGAATATGAATGACGGCGTTTGAAAACAGAAAGTCACTATATGAAGGAGAAGTTGTACCTGAACAGGACCTCCACCAAGCTCATCATCCAGCTGGGAGGTCAGGATGGCGCAGGTGCCGATCTCATCCTGACTGGAGTCCATTCCCTGCCTGACAAACAAAACCTGAGTGAGGTTGATTTAATCAGAGCTACATCAGAGTAAATTCAAACATCAGAGAGGGATTCATTTCTGACGTTGATGATCATGGGTTAAGGCTAATAGAAATTAAATTCCTTCATTACAATGTTACAAAGAACAATAGTAAGGGTTTTGAAAACAGAAATGTTGGTGTGGTAACAAATAACACAACCAGGAGCTACCGGATATAATACTTTACCCACATTTCTATATTAGAAATCCATATTACCGGTCTCATGTAAATCTTTTTTCTGTTTTTCAAAAGTTAAGAAAAACTTTTTAAAACATATAAACTTGCAATCTACCTGTGTGTAATAAACCCGTATAATAAATAACTTTCATGCTTTGAAGTGGATCACTAAAAAGATCCACTTCCTGGGGACAAAGTTCTCTGTAGGTCCTGTGAAGTCTTCCTGTTTTCACATCAAGCTGAAGTTTAACGTCTCACCACATGTAGATGATGTGTCCCTGGCGTCCTCCGTGCCTGTAGTTGTAAAGGATTATGTAGCTGTCACCTCCGTAGAACTGTCCATACGTGGACGGATCCACAGGGACCTTATCGGATCCCTCGATGCGCCAGATCTGCCATGGTTAGGAACAAATATATCACATTTAATTAGGAACCACTTCTTTCTAGCTGCAATAAGCTTGTAAGTTTAAAATACTACAGATTTCAGATTGTTATGGCTGTTCTTGTAATATGTAAAAATCAGTTATCAAGTAACTACGTATAAATACTTTTCTGCTGTATCTAAGTTGCTTCTTTAGTATCCCAGGTGTTTATTTTGAGTGATTTCCTTGAAAAACAAATATCCTACTTCCTTACTTTCTCAAAACCGGCTCGTTACTTCTATGCATATTGACAATAACATGACAAATAAAAAGAAGGAAAATCTGGACCATAAAAACAAGTGTGTCCATTTAGAACCCAGTTTGTTTATAGAAAAACACTGATAGAAACATGGATAAAGACGGGCAAATGAAAGACTTTTCCTGATTCATTTCCCCTTGATGAGATTTTACATGTACATGTTGATCAAGTTTTATGTAAATTCAATTTTAGCATCTTTAATGCTATGAAGAGCAAACCTTCTACATGTATTCAATTGGTTATGCAGGACCTTTGCTCAGCTCAATCTATATTATTCAGTCAGAAATGTTAATTTAGAGCAACATTAAATTGAGTCCGTATCTTTTACGTTCTCTCTACCAACACAGTAAGTAAAAGAGGAACACTAAGCTATTGTTTGTGTATAGAACTTTATCCAAGGATGTTTTTAAAGTTAGTTTGTGTGAATACAGCGAAAAAGAATCACTTCATGTTTGTATTAAGTACTTTTGTACATTCATTTTTATGGGTGGTTCTAGACAGGGGCCAGCAGGGGCCAGTGCCTCTGTAAAACTGGTCCTGAGCCCCTATTATTACCCCTGTACTAAAGATATGACACTAAATACATTTCTTATGAATATATGCACTGGGGCAGACATGATTATTGGTTGGTTCCTTGGACCTATTTTATTGTTTTACAGTGTTATTTAAAATATATATATATAAAAAAGTAAGATGAAGGTTTTAGCCTGAGTGGCATTGAGATAAGATCACAGTTTTCTGCACCAACTGCATTTTTCTGGCCGATAACTGATCTTTAAAAAGACATGATATGATGATTTTAAATGATATTTTCTTTAGAGGGATATTTTGATTGATAAAAGCCGATCACAATAAACCTTAAATGTTTTCATTTTATTTTTTTAAACAATACTTGTGAAACAATGAAGGCTTGATTTAATTACATAAAGTCTTGACGGTGACTTATTTTAGACCTTTGCAGAGGTAGATAAGATGAGTGGATAAGATCAGTTTGAAGTATTGGCCATTTATCAAAAAAAAGGAAATCAAACCCCATAAATCGGTGCACCTCTACTTTTTATCTTCCATATCCTGCATCTCCAGAGCTGTAATCAGCTCTTTAGTCCTGCATCTCAATATATCAAACAATAAACTCAACCAGCTTTTAGTTTTAATCTGCATCCATATGCTGATGATATGTTGACATCTTCCTGCATGTTTCATGTTAGCTCACCTTGCTGTATTTGCTGTAAACTAAAACATGTGGATCATAATGAGCTCATCAACCAATCCCGTCTCACCTGCTTCTCTCCGCTGCCGTCATCCACCATGCCGTGCTGGGCGGCCATGGCGGAGGACTGGTGTAGGCTGGCAGCGTCGAAAGGCACCTTCTCGATCTTGGCAATGCTGTTAGCGATGTAGGCCACGCCCAGACCCTCCGTCTGATCTTTGTCGCGCCAGTTTTTGAAGAACTGCTTGAAGAGTGGCGTCTCGCCAGACTCTGGCAGGATCTGGACCTGGGTGTGTTTGGGGTAGCCCATCTTCTTGATGAACTCGTCAGCTGCCTTCATTGCCGCCTTTCGTTCATCCATATTGGCATCTTTGCCTGCAGAGTTTAAAAAAGAAAGCAAAACATATTCTAAGTAACTTTTTAACTGCTGGGAGAAATATTTCCACTGGCTGAGCTTAGACTGACCTTTCCAGACAAAGATCTTCCCATCTGATCCATGGTCAAGAATGAAGCAGTCCCCGGACTCCAGCGCGCCCTGAGAGAACGGGTTCTCTGCTGCCACCAAAGTAATATTCATCCCGCCGCTAGCATTGGAAACCTGCAAGCGAAGCAACAAAGCAATGAGTAATGCACTGGATACCATCTTATCATAGGTGCAACGTGCTTCTTTTGTTCATGCTTCCTTAAATGTGAAGAAGAACAAGGTTTTACCAAAGAGATTGTTGACAAATTTAATTCTAACAAACTTTCATGTAAATACTTGAGGAAGATATAATTAACTTTTTAATCTTCTAATAACATTTTACCCATAAAAATATGTCTTTGTTTCTACTGCTGCTTGTGTTTTTATGAATTATACAACTTATTCCAATGTATGAAACTGCTGTTCAGGTTCAAATACACATGTATAACAAGGTTGTAATAAATTGCTTTTTTTGGTCTCTACAAGAAGAAATTTCAAACCAACTGAAACTGATTTAATAGAGCTTAATTTTCAAAAGCTTTTAGCCTTAACAGTTCATTTCTCTGTAACAAAGAAGCTAAATCCAAGTCCAGTAAAAAGAGCCTCAGTATTTGCCTTTTAACCAAACTCTGCATGAGAGACACCGCTGTCAGGCCGTATTCATTCTTTAGACAGCTGCCCAAAGCAGACTCCTCATCCACTGCAGTTAGACAGAGGAATGATTCATTACCACAGACTTTGTTCTAGAGTCTGTTAGTAGAGTTCTTTTTATTTCATTTTATGATCTAAGGCTTGGATTAAATCATTTAGTCATAATATCCATTTCATGAAGTTCCCTCTGCACTGGACCACCAGAAATCTGGAGTTGCACCACTATTAGTGGAGGCTACATCTGCACCGCATCCACCTCAGCTTCTACTGACCTTGTACTGTGATACTATGTGAACTGATGCTGTTGACATATCCAAGTTTCCACTCTGTTGTTTTATCACAACAGCACAGGTGTCATCCTTTAACAACGTTTGTGTTTTATTACATCGTTCTAGATAAATCAGGGGAAGTCTTGATATTGTAAAATACTCAGAAAGAAGAAGTTATGTTTTAGAGTTATTGTTCTCTGTGTAGATAACACTCAATTGATAGGGTCTATAAAGACCTCATACATGGGGAGCTTGCCACTGTAGAAACAAATCATGGAACGACTGAGAACTGTACAAAATGTAAACAAAGGAAGTGTTTGATTTTATTAGGGTAATTAATTGCATTTGCAATATAATTGCAATTTAACAAAATGCCGCTTTCAAATAGCAGCGGAGCTGCATTTTGGTTACAGCACAATTAAATTGGAGCAAGACACAGACTTTCTGACTCCAGCCCTTTAGGTGGCGGTAATACTCTTAAAGTGGGTTTCCCCCAATAATAAAAGGGATAAAAAAGGTTCAGGTAGCATCCAGAATCATACATACAAGTAGAAATAAGCACTTCTCCACACAGTGGAAGTAAAGTCCTGCAACAATGGATTCTGGACATGTGAGCTTTAAGTTCATGAAAACAATGAAACTCTCTTGTACAACTTTTACATGCACTGTAAAAAAAAATAAAGAAATAAAAAAGAAATAAAGAAAGATTTTCCGTTAAAAGAAAAAAACAGAAAAGGTCCTGGTAAATTTCTGCCAGGACCTTTTCTATTTTTTTCGTTATTGAACTTTCTGTTAAAATAAATTCCTTCAAACAAATCATCTATTTTTTTTTTTTTTTTACCATTTTTTTTCTCTAAATGTTTCTCAAATGAAAATGACTCTAAACTGCTGCCCTTTGTCATCAGTGGAGTCGTCATAACTCTCTTAACTAAATGGCTCTGATAAATATGGTTGAGGGATCAAATAAATACGACACTTTATACTATCAATTTATCAACATTTCTTACAGTGTAAATGTTGATAGTGCAAAGAAAAATCTAAATAAAGCTGTAATCACAATACTAGTTAAAAATAAACATCCATTTTGATTTTAAGTAGGCAGACAAGAAAGAGCAGTAGAGAGAGAGGGGAAGACATGTGGCAAAGGTCGACTGGCCAGGACTCAAACCACCGTCGAGGACTGAAGCCTCTGTAGATGGTCCAACCCTTAAACACTACACCAGCCCCATTATTATTTTATTTAAAAAATTACAAACAAAGATGGAAATTTGAACTATCATTTTAATCCAAACTTAAGAATCTCCTGTATGTCCTGTTTTTTTTTTTTTTTTTAACAAGATAGATTAAAAAGTCTGATGCTAAAAACTCTTCCACCACCAGCTAATAAAAAGCAAAATAAAAAGCAAACACTGCAGTAGGCCTGCAACCAACGATTATTTTGCTAATCGATTCAACAGTTGATTATTTTTTCCATTGATCGATTAATAATCGGATGGAAAAAGAAGATGATTTTTTTTAAGAATTAAACTAGGTGAAACTAAATCTTTTCCACCTGAGGAGTTGTGGATAGAGCCTGTTGGTGGACAAAAAAGATTTTTTTATCTTAAATATAAAATGTTGATTTTTTTTTACATTTTCACAATTAATTCCTGCTCTAAGTGTTTTTCTCTATCAGCTAAAGGTTTGTTTTAGAGTCTCTATACTGCAGTTGACGATTAACCGATTATTATTTCAATAATCGATTGATCGCGATTATTCTGATTAGATTGTTTTAGTCTTACACTGAAGGCTGGGACTAAAGGACGCCAAACATAATTTCTATTCATATGTGAAATGTTCTCTTAGCATTAGCAGCACACATTCATGCTTACCTTGTACAGTTTTGCCCTCTTTCTGTTTGAAGCGTCGGCTTTGATGTCATCAGAGGCCCCAGGAGGCAGATCTGGTTTGGGGCCTAAAACCTGTGAACAGAAGCAGCAGTCTGAGAAAAACCTCTTAGTTCGTTACTGCATTTGCCTCAGTGGTTTTATTGCTCAGACCTCCGTCATCTTCTCTCTCTCCATTCCCTCGTCGCATACGTACACCCGGGCCCTCCCGCTGCGCTCGTTGTCACGGATGCCCTTAGCGACCTGAGTAGCCTTGAGCTTCTCAAAACGGTTGCTCTGTGAGCCGCACCACTGATAAATCTCCTGTGGAATGAGTAGACCAGACAAACTAATTCAATTAACAGGAGAAGCTTTTTTCCTTTGCGGTTTATGTTTATGTTTTATATGCGATAATAATCTTCTCCATCTGCCTCACATCTCCCAAGTCCAAGATGAAGCAGTCTCCCTGGTTGAAGCTGTCCCAGCTGACCGGCACCTCCGTAGCTCGGACCACACGGCGACCCTTGATTTGGAGAACCCGCTGCACCGACACCTCATTGGTGACGACGTGTTTGAACCCAGAGGCTACGCCTCCTTTCTAGAAGATACATGTCATCACAAAGTGAGAAAACCTACAGTGTTGGTTCAAGTTTTTATCATTTTAAGAAGTAAGATGTTCAAACAGAGACAACAGAGAAGCAGGAATCACTTCCCCTGCAGCCACAGATATCATACCATGTATTTGATTCCAGACTTGAAGTAGCCCAGAAAGGTTTTGGACTCATGTCCCTGCACCTCACGGTATTGGATCGGTTTACCTCCGAGGAAATCGTCCATTTGGACCGTGAAGATGGCGGCCGAGCCGCTCTCATCCTGGCTGCAGAAATCACCTGCATCCGATAAACCAGAAGCTCTGCGTGTTAATATTGATTTGTTTCATGGTCTGAAGAATATAATAATATTAGCTTTTGTAGCAAATCCTTGAAGAACTTTAAAAAAATGACTTTCTCTTTCATTGGTCCAGGATTAACAGACGTAAAACACTGCTTCCCTTAATAATCTCTGTCTGGATATACCTGGGCTGTAATGGCACACATGGATCATAGCTGAATGTGTATTTAGGTTTTAAAACTATAGTTCAATGAGAGATTAGTACAACAGCAAAATAGACCATGTAAAATGCTTGAATTTACTTATTCTAAAAAGCTTTAGGTAATTTAGCTAATTTTTACCCTAGAAGCCATTTTATTTCTCCCTACTTCCATTTCGCATCTCTAAAACCATAATTTTGTACTTATGTATTGAAAACATTGCAAAGGTTTGTATTTTCTTTTTGTACAGCTATTTTGTTCTAAACTATGAAGATAGGAAGACATAAAATACTTGAATATTCCACATATTTTAATTTTCAACTAATCTGACACCAATTTGAAACATTTGAACCAGACATAGACTCTTAGCTAGCAGAAATAACAGAACAAGGATTTTTTTGGGAGACACATATCCACATTCTCTACAGTACAAAGGATTACAGAGAAATGCAAAGTTGTTAATTGCCAAAGCACTTATCAATGATCAAATACCCTTTTGTGGTGAACAGATAGACACGTGGTCAGTATGAAACCTCCAAATAACACCATTTTGGTCCTTAACAGGTCAGGTGGCATGAGAGGTACAAATGCTGTTTAAATGCATGAGTCCACTACAAACTCAAAAGGTCCTGCAAACTCCTTCATTAGACTAGCAAACCTAAAAGTTAGACTGAAACGTAAACAGACGAAATTCATACGAAGAATTAATGCTGCAATTAGAAAAACATCTTCAAGTTAAGAAAAGCTGAAAATTAGTGCCACTCAACAGAAAAGCTCCAGACCACTAGGGGGAGACGATCATTAACTCAGATGGGAAAAGAACATAGAACATAAGTTTTCTATAGTCTTTTTTAAGCACCTGGTGCGCTTCCGTTATTCTGCACTAGTTTGCAGCTTTTTTAACTTGCAGTTGTTTTTGCTACTTTGCAACATTTTTCCTTTGCATGTGATTCTTTTGTTTGTTTGAAAGCATCATTTATCTGTTTGTAGCTAGTTTTTTAGTTTGCTGCTCTCTACTTTCTGTGATTGTACCTTTTCTACTTTACAGCATTAATAACAATTTGCACATTTATATATTTATCTCATTAGTAACATTGTTCTTGTTACTGTCCCTGGCTTTTTTTCCCTCTATTTTACACTACTACTTATGGGCTTGAATTTTCCCCATTAGGGAATTGATTTTTTTCATTGAATGTGTTTATTGTGTTTGTGTGTTAGTCTGATTTTTGAGTTTGCAGTAAAACAATATATTTTAAACCCCTACTGTAGGTAAGAGATGAAAAAAGCTGCAAAGGTTTGGTGAATGCCAAAGGGTCGAAATGTTTTAAAATAGGAAATCACACTTGCAACCACAGAGACCCAAAAAACAAACCATCACTGGGTAAAGAAGTGGGTTAGCAAGCTCTGCCACAAGGATTAACTTACAGGTAACCTCAGTTAAATACAGAACCCGGAGTAAAATCAGAATGATCCCATTTGAAGTGAACAAGTTTGTTATAAAACCATTTTATAGGAAATTAAAAGGTTACCAATCATCGTCTCTGTTTGAACCTATAACCTGATGCCATATAAACTACAACATTTAGTTAGTTTTAATTAAAATGGCTTACATGGAGTGACAAGCTTCCAACAGCAGGTACAGTGATTGTTAGTAGGTATTATCCTACAGATCTTTACATTGCTGGTTTAAAACCGACCTCCTGGGCTCGGTGAATCGTCGCTACCAGGTATGATTTACTGTGGAGTGCATAATTGGCAACCTTAACCTCATCATTTACTGTTGAGGATCTTAGGTAGTGTTTTTCAATGCTGGTCCTCAAGGCACACTGTCCTGCATGTACTGGATGTTTCCAGGCTGTTACACATCTGATATCAATTGACAGCAGATTAAAAGGGTTTGATGAGCTGCAATCATCTGAATCAGGTATGTTGAAGCAGGGAAACATCTAAAACGCCTCAAGGTCCAGGGTTGAAAAAACACCATCTTAGAGAACAAATCACATCAAACTTAGAGCCCAAAAAATATTTACAAAATAACATTGTAGTTGTGAAACACAAAGCAATCACAAACTTCTTTAGCAGACAAGTATTTTTAAAACATTTTCTTTGGTACAAAAGACTTTTTATCACACCATTTCAAACGAGAAGTCATTTGCATAGAGTTTATATCAAAGATGTAGCAAACGTCTCAGAGCAGATTGTCCTTGACAAAATGAGAACGTGTTGAATGAATAAAGGGACAATTTACCTGGAACCAAACTGTAAAAAGTTCTAACCATTCAATTCTCTAACAACGTAAATCAGTCATTACCACTTCTGATAATCAGTCCAAGTGACTAAAACAGTAGAGATCTATAAAACCCAACAGGCAGTTCCAAACGTCTATTTCCCCAGAATAGAATCAATAAAGATAAGCTTACTTCAAACAGGGAAAATGTGAGCTTAAGACAATGTAGTAAAACAAATTTAAACTAACATTTATAATGCAAAGCTTAGGTCATAAATTAATTCATGAACAATACTGCTTCTTAGATAAACAAACCGATAAAATTTTTGTGCTTTTAGCTGATAGTCTGTATCCTGGTAGATCAGCAACTAAATGGAGAACTGAAAGTTAGATATTTGGAACATTCTGCAAAACAATTCTGTTTTTATAGCAGATTATACTAATGTGTCGCCAATTCCTGGGCATATAAACTATATCTACAAGATGCTGCACAAAATCTCAATAATTCGTGAAAGTATTGACTTCTCCAGTTTATCCTTGCATGATACTTTGCAAAAAACAGCCAGATTAGTCCCTATAGAACCTTTCTGCAGAAACTGTTGATGTTTTTGAGACTAAGAGTCAAATGTCTTTCAGTTCAGACAAGTTTTAGGAATTTCAGAGAAACATGCAAATCAGCAACACTTTATACCGAGAATCCTTCAGAGGAAAACAGTCACAGAGTCATTAACTGCTTTGCAAGTCAAACAGGGTTGTAGCTGTAATGGAAATTTAAAAAAACGTGTTTGCTTGTTTTTCTTTTTCATATAAAAAAATTGTATTGTATAGGAAACTGGGGGAAATACAGAAATAACTGATTTTGCTCTCGTTAGGTGGATTATTTGTCTCATGGGCTCACCCAGCCAGAAGTGGAGGTCGTACTGCAGGTTTCCAGAGCGTTGTTTGATGGTGTTGAGGATGAGGTAGGCGTCCCCGGTGTAAAACCCCCCATACAGGTTCTCTGGAACAGGCACCAAGTTAAAGTTCTCCACCCTCCACACCTGTAGTCCCGGGTTCTGACCGGCCCGCTCAAACTCTGGGTGATGCGCTGCCATCCTGCCTGCACGCAAAACACAACAATTTAGAGGCTGCAGTTAGCCCTATGGGATAAAGACGGGGATGCCTGGCTAATAAGCTACTTGCTTATGCCAAAGCCACACCCTTTCAAAGCTTAGCTGTTACCATGGTTACTCAGATAAAGGTTAGGTTATTCATTAATAAGCAGGAGAATGAATCAACACTATGAGGGCTGTGGTTCCTCCAGACAACAGCAAGAGGAAATCCTGTTATTAGTCGACGAAGATGGCAACTGAAACATTGTGTAAGCAGAAAGTAAAACAGAATGAGAGAAACTGTAAGTCCTCTGCATTTTTTATACATTTACTGGTAGATCTTGTTTACTTTGTGCTGAAAAAAGCACTGATTAATGAACCTTTTGGCACTTTACAGCCACATACCTCAATGTATTTTGGTGAACAAAGTCATAGATTGTTGTACAATGAAAGAAATCCAAATATGGTCTTAAAATTGTTAGAAGCAAAGAAATCTAAAAAGTGTGGCATGCATTTGTAATAGCCCTCCTCGAGTCTTTGGTATATGTCATCAACAGATTTACGTGCCAAACAAGTTTAAGTTTGAAATGATCCCAGCATCTTTGCAGCTCACTTCTCAAATCTTGCCATAGCTTAACTAAACTTAGGTCTGGACTTTAACTAGGCCTTTCTATGATACCAATGAATCATGAAGCCTCAAGTGTTTTGCAGACTAACGGTTTTCTATTTTCTTCCCCAAGAACATCCTGTATTTACCTCCCTTATCTCTGAACAGCTTCCCTGTCCCTGCTGAAGTACTTATCCCTTACAACGAGGCTCCCACAATCAAATCTTTTAATGTAGAAAGGGTGTTTCTAGGGCAGGGGTTCCGAAAGTTGGAGGTGGGACCCCTTGGAGCATGATGTTCACAATCACTGGGATGTGATCCCTGAGGTATATGAAGGGCTTAACCATATTATGGAATACAAAAGATACAAAAAAATGTACAACAAAATAAAATAAATGTAC
>JAUZNJ010036559.1:0-11802 GCA_034780135.1 Jordanella pulchra
ATTTATCCTATATCATATGTTATATGTTTCATTATATGTTCATTATCTGTTTTATGTTGCACGACTGTACCATAAAATATTCCTAGTTTGTGAACTCCTTCACTAACAATGGCAATAAACCCGATTCTGATTCTGATTCTGATTTTAACTTTTTTTTTTTTGTGGAGTCCATTTCCCCCATCCTGCTCTCCCTCCTCTGGCTGGCGCCTGGGCTTGCATGTGCACCGGTGGAGCTTGGGGTTTGGGGGTGGATGCCGGGCCCTGGCTGGGATTCCCGCCGGGGGTTGGTGCGCCCTTGGGGCCTCGGTTCCCTAGGGCCCATGGCCGGATTCACTTCAGGGTGGCTGGCTGCCGGCAGAGCCCGCGGTCTCGTCGCCGCAGCACCCCCGGGCGCCGGCATTGCAGTGGCTGGGGGACTTACTCGGGGCTGTCGCTCGTCCTCCTTTGTTGGGGTCGGATTTTCTGGGTTGGCCCCTCCTTGGCGCCCTTGCTCTGGGGGTCCCTTTGGGCATCTGGGGCTCTGGGTCTCCCGGCGCTGGACTCGGCGCTCTCGGATCTTTGGCTTTCCACAACCGCTATTAAGCATTTTTTTTGGGGGGGGATAAACTTTACATGCACAAGTGCACTTTTCACAAACAACTACAGCTACTTGGTTCTAGGCACTTAGAGATGGACTTTCATGTAGAAAACCTGTATTGTTATCTTCAGGCAACACAGAGTACATGTCCGATTAAATAATGCTTACGCTTCGGTGATAGTATCTAATTGTTATTTTGTTGTATGTCTCATACCATATAAGTTGGTTGTGCTGTTCTGTTTCTCTTAGTGCTTGGCAGGTTGCTGTTTTGTTCCACTTAATATGTAGAATGTTTACTCCAATCTTTGACATCGTGCAAATGTGTATATTTACATGTAAAAACTAAAGAAAAGAAAAGTAAAGACATTTTTTTAATAACAGTGAGTAAAGTGATATGGCATAAAGACCCATTTACAGATGGGGAAGAGAGAGTGACATTTCTGCTGAGCAATGGTTACCAATGGTAGCTGAAGGAGATGTGCATGTGACAGAAATGCTGACCCCTTTGGTCAGTGTAGCTGCTGATCTGCTGATGTGTTAGATTCTGCAGGTTTCTTGCAAATTTAAGACCTGAAATTCCACCCCTTAAGGTGACGAGTCATTGACCTAATTGTGCAGGTTCAAACAGCAAGCCAAACAAAAGCAAGTCTGTGTCATTATAGATAATTGTAGGGAACGGATTCTGCAGAATAATCTGGATTTTGATGTTTTTAAAACTTGCTTGGCTGGCTGATAGCATGTTAAATCTGAGGATCTCAGAGGGAAAGCTGGCTAATTCATAGAACATCACTATGCGCCCCTCTACCCCGCAAAGAATATTAATCAGTGTACATTCCCAGTTTTAGGCTGGCATGCAGTCTAAACAGATGATGGATTGAGCACCAACTGGGCTTTTTCACCCCACTATTTACTTCCTAGTCTTTGTCTCCAGCAGATATGAGCTGCTGATTTATTTTTGAACTAATTCTTCCTTTTTTATTGTCATTTGAATTCTTTGCATTTTTTTCATAGTTTTTCTGTATTTAAACTAAAAGATGTATAGTTTTTAAAAAGCTATTTCCAAAAGCCTACTCTTAATAGTATGACAGAAATGCATTTTAACGGGTGTGCAGGTGGCGCGGGGGTTAGCGCGCATGACCCATGTATGGAGGCCTTAGTCCTCGATGCGGGCGACCCAGGTTCGAATCTGTGTTTTATTGAGATTATTTCACTGCCGACCTGTCCTGGGTGTACCCCAACTTTAGACTTTTAGCAATACAGTAGGAAAAAGCCCCATCGTGGCCTTAATAAATAAGCAGGAGAAGATGAATGGATGGATGATGATATGCACTGGCATTAAAACTTAACTGATTGGTCCCCTGGACAAATGTTTTTTTTTATTTAGAGGTTTACTTTAACATGAATTTAAACATGAAGGTGTTGCACCTTTAGCTTTAGGTTTAATGATATAGGATCACAATATTTATCTACTAGAAAGATTGGCTTTTTGGCTTATTTTATATATTAAATGATAAATTATAACCCTGTTTTTGTGTTTTATTTCTCTGTGCCCCCGTGAAAAACACTGGCACCATCCGCGCCCCTCTAGTAAAATTGGTCGAGAACTGCCACTTGGATGGATGGATGAATTATTAGACTTATTTAGCCACCCTTTACTCTAAAATTCCTTAGAGGTCCGTAGTTGCTCTAGTATTATTCATCTTACATATGGTAGCTCCATACTTAAGTTTTGCCATGCACATTTTTATTTTCATTGTTAAACTGATGATAAAACTGACTATCCCTCTAGTTAAATTGTATATCAGTATTACAATGAACACCCTTAGCGCACACACTAAACTTTTTTTATTTAAGTATTGGAAACACACAACTGAATTTAAAAATAGTGATGGCAAATTTGCATTGCTAACTTTATACTCTGCCCAATCTGCTTCAACACATGCATCAAAGCTATGCAATTTTTGTATTTTAGTGACTAGCTTACACTATCACAAACAGGTCTGGAATTGTTTGTTTTGTTTTTTACATTTTGGGTAGTTTTATTTGCATGACAGATGATATTTCTTAAAATTATGTATATGTTTTTGTCATGATCTGGGACTCTTTGTCCTTTTTCTGTGTGGGTTTGCTCTCCTGTGTGCCTTTCCATTTTCTCCACCAGATGGTGCCAGGGGCTGATGGATGTGCGGTGTGGCTTCGAGCGGCTCAGGTGTTCTCAATCAGCCTCATCATCTCCGGTGTACTTTAGGAGCTGCTGCCCAGTGGTCGAAGCTGAGTGTTTGCTATCTGATGGTATCACAAAGCTTCCTGAGCTTCAAGCTCCCCTGGTGATCTCCTCGTTGCTTAGTTTCTGCTGAAACTAATCCCTTGTGTTTCTTCTCCTCGTTTCCTTCAGGTTCTCACGGAAAGTTTGCATTGCCGTCTGCTTCTGGCTTTCTCTGTGAGCTTTTTCCCTCGTGACGCCGTGGTTATCTGGATGCCCAAACTCTCAGTCTCCTCTCTCGTTGTTCACCTGGATCTATGAAGCCCTTCTACTGGCAGCACAACAGTTCCTGGAGTCTCCATGCAACCCAAGCCGACCTGTCAGTTTCCCCACCTGCCATGAACTCACCAGTTTGCTCTCTCTCCCAGTGACAGCTCCTGCTGGTTTTTCTCCCCCCTGGACCTGGCTTTGGTCTCGCTACCCAGTTCCTCTTTTTACAATAAATATTTAAACTTGAAAAGGCTCTCCGGTCTTGGTGTTCTGCATGTGGGTTAGACAGCTCAAAAACCCAAACATGACAGTTTTACAGGAACCTTTTACAAGGAATAAATATAAAGGTCACATTTCAAAAGCATTTTTATTTCTATAAGAATTCTTAAATATGTGTATTTAACTATGAACAATAACATGCACCAAAAAACTTGATGAGTGGAGCACAGAGACATGCTCTGCTGTAGACTGTGCATCCTGCTTAATTCAGTACTAAAATGTCTAGACCTATCTAATTTATTTAATCACCTCAGTGTTGGGTGCTGGAGTTTCTTTTTGTTTTTGTGGAGAACTGTTCTTCTCTACCAGGGGGAGCCAGGAGGTTACAGCTGATGGAGGTGGGTTCCTGCACAGCTGTGCCTAATCATCATCATCTTCTCCAGCTTAAGAGGAGAAGGCGGTTTGTCCTCCAGTGCCTGAGTGTTTGTCAGTAATGGTACTCTGAGCCCTCCTGAGAAAAGCCTCTGTATCATCTAGTCTAAAGAAATGAATCATTGGAAACTTTCTTGTTCTTTCCTCATCTCTTCAGGTGACTCATTTGTGACTCTGCGGATCTGTACCGACTAGATGCTCAAGTCTTACCAACTCCTTCAGTTTATCCCCTTTGTTCAAGAGTCTCCCACTGGAAAACAAGACACTCAAGTACTCTCCTCTAAAGTTGAACTAGCCTGCCCACCCAACGCTTCCTCCATCATCAACTTCTGGAATTCCGTCCACCTCACATCGGCTTCTGGCTCCAATAACCCAACATCAGCTCTCCACTCTCAGTAAGCCCGTTCCAGTTTGAGTTTAATCTTCATGTCAAAACATCCTCTAACTTCTCCTCTCCCCAGTTATCTGTTCTTAGGTGTTCGAGATCCAGTGAATCCAGGATTATATCTCTTCATAAAACAATCTGTTTCCTAAGAAAATAAACTTTGCTTATCTTTATTTATCTTATCTGTTTACTTGGTGTGGGCCAAAGCTTCAAACAACATGACACTGCGGAGAGCATTTAGGTCAACCGCCAAACTAAATCGTTAACTTTAACTTATAGATCAGCCTTGCTTTCTCATACTGTAAATCTGGAAATATATGAAAAAGTTCCTTGTTTAAAACATGAAGAAATATACAAGATGGTCATGCTTTATGTTTATTATAGCTTAAAACGTAAATGCGATTTAAAAAAGAAACAACAGAAAATTAGCATTTTGTTCAGTTATCATTGCAGCCCTGACTTTTTCAAAAGCATTATCTCTTGAAGTAAATAAAGAATTTAAGCAATGCAGAATGAATTTCCTTATTCAAAAGACTAGACATGAATGAATGATGTTTTGTGGAGACCTTAGTCTTTTCTTTTAGTGTAATCTAAATCTGCCTGTTTACTCTCAGTGTTCATTTCTCTCTAAAGTTCTGAAACTCGTATCACTGTCAGAGCTCTGTTAATAGACTGATTATTAAAAAAAACATAGAGAGAAGAACTAAAGAAAAGGAAGCCCTTCATTGCTGGATGACCTTTTACTGCAAAGAGTATGTGCTTCACTGTGGCTAATTTCAGCTGTGGTCGCATTAGAAACAGCACTTTATTCTGATGTGGAGTTCTTCACACACAGACAGAAATGTACATTCCATGGTCTGCATGGTGGTTATTTGTTTGGTATGGGGAGCCAGAATGACGTTATGATGCAAGACGGGGTTAAACAGCCCTGATTGGTGGACAGCTGAGCCTGCCAGGAGAGTGATTTTATATGTGTGTGGTCCATGGTCTACTGTTAAAATCCTTCCTAGTGGTGACAAAGCTGAGTGAGGGTCCCTGGTGTTAAACAAGCCTTTGAAGGAGACTTATTAGACCATGTGGGTCTGTTTTGTTTGTTTGAAAAGAATTACCTTGCGTCTTGAATCCTTTTCATTTAATAGTTTTCTCCTGTAAGGATTTACATATGACATAAATGTGTGTTCCAATGATTTCTGGTTGGCTTAATTCTCTAAACAAATTTGTTTTGTTTTCATTTCGTGACTTTTCTATGTTGGACTTTCAGCATGCCACATATCATTATATGGATTCTTGAAGTCATTATATAAATTTTCTTGTATTTTTCTGATGTAACTTTTTTGCAACCATTCAAAGCAACATTTCTCTGAAAAACAGCCAAAGGTGGAAAAAATCAGTAGGCTACTCAGGAAATAAACACTGCAACACTATATACATTCACTCAAACACTCTACGAGTTTAAGTAATTAAAAAAACTAGAGGCAGGGTGAGGACATGAGACTCACGAGTGACACGGCTGGTGCTGTGGGTAACAGCAGCCAACGGCTACACCTGCAGGGGGCGCACAGAAACACAGACAGCCCGTATTCACAGCACTGCACTGGTGATGCTGTAACTCTGGTGTTTACTGAAAGACCACAGCACATATTTTATGACAGCTACTGAAACAACAGCAACTTCCTGTATAAAAGCCGTAGGGGGTGTTTGTAGTTTCACTTGACGTCACCTCTGTAGGGCTGGTTGGGAAATCCTCGAATCGCAGTCTATTATGCAGCACAACGTCTATTCAAGGCAAAGAAGAGATACGCAGGTGGGCCCTTGATTTTGGTTTTTGACACTTCATTACCCATTAGCAAAAAAAAAAAAAAAATGGACAAGCATGTGTATTCTATCACAATTCCTGCCCCTGGCTCCTTTAAGCTTATCATTACCTAATGCTGCATTATAAGATAATCAATAGTATTTTTTAATCTATCCATCCATCCATTTTCTCCCACTTGTTCTGTCAGGGTCACGGTTGGGCCAGTGCCTATCTCTGGCAGACCACGGGCATAAGGCGGGGTACACCCAGGGCAGGACGCCAGTCAGGGCAATTATATTTTAATCAAAAGATTTATTAATCTAACGTAACAAGCTGAAATCTATAGAAGGCAATGGTCACAACTGTGAAAAGAAACAAGGAGTAGAAAAGTCTCTTGTAAAAAAATAAAGATTAGGGGGATAGATTGAAGAGCAATCGAATCTGGGTGTGTCAAAACCCCTGTGGCACACCCTCTATCTGCGCCCATGACTCAACAGCTGTTTTTTTCTGAGCGAACCGAGGAGTCACCCGAGGTGTCACTTGTGGGCAATCAGCGCGGGAGAAAGAGAAAAACAAGGAAACAAACACAAACTGTAAATCTGCTTGTCCAGTAGATGGAAACCTGACGAAGGATCAGATCAACAACAGAAGCTGAGAAGAACTGGAGGATATGCCATATTCCTGGTATTACCATCTGTTATTTGTACAGTAATTTTCAGACTATGGTGATCAATGTAATCATCAGCTTAAACTTAAGAGCAAATGTATGGTTTTAAAGCATAGGAAGTCGAAACTGGTGTTTGATGCTTCCATTTTGGCAAACATATATCCTCTGTTTATAATTTCTTATAAACTTATATCAGCTCTGTATCACTTCCTTTACTTCTTCATGTCTTTCAGGGCGTGCTGTAGAGTTAGAAAGTAGTAACAACTATTTTATCATTCAACTTCGGATATTAAACAACAATTGTATATGTTTCTTTTGATCCTTTTCTTCTATGTAAACCGTATGCAGAACCACAACTATGACCCAAAGGCTATATTTCTCTTTTTTTCTGAGGGTAGTGGACAGTTAATAGGTCATTCCTGTGAATAGAGAGCTGCTGAAAATGTGGAGAGCACCTTCCTATATTTAAACGTGGAAGCGCCAAAGAGAGCAGGTGAGGACAGTGCAAATTATTAAAGACTGGTCACCATAACTCAACATTATGCAACACAAAAAATATATTTTATCTTGTAGAAAACTGAAGCATGAAGACATCCAGTGTTACAGTGGTCCAATTCAGAGAAGCAGACTAGAAAGCAGAGGATGGAGATGAGAGGAAGATGCATTCTCTGCATTTTTATGCACTCAAACATGAGTGCAAATCTGGTAAAAACACACTGTAAATAGTTCCCTCCGTTGTTAAGGTGATTCTGAGTATATTTGCAACCCTAACCCCTAATTTTGGAGTAAAAGACCTCTACACATGCTAAATACCAACTCGCTTTGCTATGTTTGGGCCACTTGGGGGTTACTGACAAGATAGCGGGAAGTGATCCCCAGACAAAAGCTTATGAAGCTAGCTTACACTGGTCAGTTCACGCACAAAACTCAAAAAATAAAAATTTTAAAAAAGAGAGAGCATAGAGAAAAGGTGCGTAAAAGGTCAAAATTACCTATTTAGCTGGCTGGCGGCTCACACTCCAAAAATAGCAGTATGCCAGTATGCACAGTTTAAATTTACACTGAACTACATCCAAAAGAAGTTCAAACAAGCTCTTCCTGGAGCAAATAAAAAATGTATAAAACGTATTTCTAACTAGCCTGCCCAGGCACCATAAGAAAGCATATAAAGAGAAAACAAAGGTTTTTGATTTTGTCTTAGAAGGAGTTGTTGTGGTCCTCGGCCACAGCTCATGGGGAACCCACGGCTGCTAGTGGCAGCTAGTTCCCTGGGAAGTACTATTGCAGCATTTAGCTGTGTTTTTTGAGTAGCTGTAGGTTTGCTTTCAGAAGAGGGACAAGCGAGGCAGTGTGCTTCTAGCGCTTGAGACAAAGTTGGGCAATGCTGGCTTTTTCAGTTCTCTTCGGGAGGAGGGTAGCAGCTGCTGCCCTGCTCTTTAGTGGTTTGCAGTGTAAAGGCAGTGTTGCCAATTCCTCTGTAAGAAAACTAGCTATTGGCTGTCCCAAAAGTCGCTAAATGACATCATCACTTAGTTTGCATAATTAATTTTGTTGCAATGCCCTACCATGCAGGAAGGTAGTGGAAAAAATGTCAAGCGAGAGACAAACAGTCGCGCCGACTTCACACATGAGCAATTCATTTGCAGTCTGGATGCGGGGAAGTGCCACACAACACTGTGTGAAGGGCAGATACAGGCTTCGAATACAGGGTGCTGGCACTTACTGCAGTTTGCGGTCCTAAAGGGCAAGAGTAGATAACTCCAATTCTCTCTTCTCTTGTTCTAGGCGGTGATGAGCCAGGCAGCAGTTATGGCTCTCCTCTCATCCATAGCTATTATCAGCTTGGTGGAACAGGGTGCTTGTGGTCCACTTGGTCTGGAACAGAGGGCCGAGCAACTGGGCTGGTCATCTTGCTTGGCCAAAGAAAATCTGGTACTTTGGGATTTAGTCAACCATCAGCAAGGACTTTTTGTGTCTACAATTCTCCTGGGACTCCAGTGTTATTCCAATAACACAGGCAGTTTTGCTTTGCTTGGCACTCTTGACCGAGGAGGCAATCAGAAGGCTCAGCATTTGATCCATTCTGAAAGCAGGTGGTCAAAAGCCTCAACCATCAAAGTACAATGCCAGGAGGTTACCACGGATGAGGTTTGTTGCTGGAATTATCACCTCTGGTGTTGTCAGTGGTGCAATGAATACTGGGAAGATACTGTTTGTTTGTGATGATCATGGTATTACAGTGTGCTCTCATTTTTACACACATAACACATTGATTTGGTAAAAATTTGATAAAAATCCAGACTGTGCAAGCTCTGCAAGAGTTTGAAATATGTCTTGTTAATCATTTAAAAGAATAGCCTTAAAAACACCATCCCCTCTGTGAGAGATATTTGTGGCAGAATCTTCCTACAGGAGTGTTTTTTCTGCCTTGCAAAAATAGGAGAAGCGGTTTAGAGTAGATCCTACAGATCCTAATGAAGATCCTCACAAAACAACAGCATATAAAACACATGAATAGACTGCAAACAACTAATTTCTTATTTACGTAATAAAAACAAAAGAACTGCACATCAACCTATAACTCTGCTATGAAAAGATATTTTCCACTTGCATGTCAACTCTAAAGTTGAAAAGTATTATCTTAGTTATGTACAAAAAAACCCTCAAAAGTCTTAAGTAACTGCTTAAATTTTCCTTCCCAAGAACAGTTTGGGATTGGGTGCCCAGCAACCATGGCCTTGTAATGCCGTGTTATCCTTACATTTACATGGGCATGTAATTGTTGAACTTAACAGTGTGTTCATTCATTAGTGAGTGCTTACTTCCCTGGTCCCTCTCCTCATCTCTCTATATTAGCTCTGACAGTAATGACTTGCCATGCCTAACCTCTTAACAGGCTTGATACATGGTTGTGGGAAAGAGACTTTCACTACTTAGTTAAAATGGAAACATGCTGACTCTGTGTTTAATTTTTTGTTGCTTTTTTAAACTTCTCTTTCAATTTCCTTCCCATTTGAGCATTTTGTACTTTGCTGTAGACATCTGCAAAGGGCATGACAATAACGGACTCTGTTATTGGGAAAAATTACATATATTACAGTACCTTAGTTCCTAACAGCTTTTTCTTTTTTAAAGGGAGAGAACAATGCTTGTTTTATAAATTAAATCTGAAAAATGTCAAGGACTAGACAAGAATGTTGAACCGGTAAATCCCTCTGTTTCAGACTGTAGCCGGTGTCCTTTTCATCACACTCTCAATAGAGAAGCCTCATAGGACATCGTTTTGCCTTTTCCACAAACTCCACATGCAAGTTGTTTTGTCGCCTGACCAAGAAACTAAACTGATCCCTGTTGTTTCAACTAGAAGAACATTGGTTTGCCAAATTTGATTTTTTTTGCAAGAACTGACACCTCACCTATGTCAACCCTGGGGCAACAAAAACATTACTGGTGGCAGTGAGAAAAATTGCAAGAGGAGGAAACTTTGTATTTAGTTGTATTCTTAGCTTGTTTGTGAGGATCAATTTAACATAACCACAGTATGACTGTTTATGAGGCTGTTGACAAGATGATGCTAAAAGAAGAAATTTGCCAACTTTATCCATAGTATTGGCTGTTAATTATGGTAACTCTACCATATATATGTTTTCTTAATGTTTTTATAATATTACTACATCTTTTTATGCATTAAGAATACAGACAGCTTTGCTTTAATAGCTGGATTTGTTTAATTTTAGATTTGTTTATATTTATATGTTTATACTTATTCTGCTGAAAAACCGTAAGCTTTTAAAAGTAAGGTGCTTTGTAAATTTAAGGAATTTTGAGGTGGTTTTTACTAATTGAAAAATCAGTTTATTGTTAAAGCAACTAGAAATATAGTGTAATTTGCAATAAACATACATGTATCTATATTACATAGTCTCTTATCATGTTGCATAAGTCAGTGAAAACTTTAATGCATCTATAGATGCTAATGACAGTACAGAAAGCAGTGTACCACAGCAACTAAGAATAAGAATAAGCATTATCAGTATAGATTATTTAAAGTACGACAGGCCCTAGGCAGATGCGAGCCAAGAGACTGCTTAGGGCCCCAGGGCTACTAGGGGGACCTGATGATGATTTCTATATAAATATAGTAATTTAATTCAATTCAATAACACTTCATTAATCCCTGAAGGGAGATTCAATTTCAGTACAGTCCATCCAAGAAGACAAAACACACAGAAAAACAGTACACGGACATTATACATGGGGTGGGACACAGTGCTATAGGCCTTGCTGCCGTAAAAAGGTGCTGCCCTTGCAACAGCAAGATAAAAGGGATCACAGATGGGTGAAGGGAGAAAAAAAAATCTTATTTCATACTTTATCCTTAACAGGATATAGTTTGAGATTGTAAAAAAACCTCAGCACAGAGAAGCAACACTGATACAAAGCAACATCTTGCAGGGACTGGTGGAGGAGGATGAGAGGTGGGTGTATCATAACTGAGCATCAATGTGCATGTGTGTCCATGAAGTGGGGTCAATGTCCCTGACAGATGTCACAGTTTGTCAGCTGACCAAAACAGCTTCACATATGTCTTCAGTTGACAGATAGTGGCAGAGGGCAGAGCTTCAGATGAGGGATGAGGAATGGAGGGATGAGGGGTTGAAGATCATGATGTCTTATTCCAAGGCTGTGGTGGCGGCTTGTATGAAGAAGGAAGGACTGGAATGCTGTTCAGGTTAGATGCCTGACCTGTGCAGCACATACCGAAGGTATTTATAGAAGCTAAACCAGGTTGTTTGATTTCCTGATTTAGATGAAGAGCTGATCATAAGGTTAAACGTTAGCGGAGAGTCTGAATGGATGAATAAATAGAAATAGTTGTTGGGAGTTAATATATTTATTATGATTCCTTCCCACCCACCCAGGGGATGCTATTATAATGTTATGATACTTTAATATATTTATTATCCACCCCGCTGGGGGTGGATAATTTGTTATTTGCTTAAATATTACTCGGACTGTCATATGTTGTTTATCAACACAAGCCCTACTGGCTGCATGTTAGAGCAATAACTAAAAGTGGGAATCGAGCTCAAATCATGGTCAAACAGATAATTCTGCACATACACCCTCGCTGTATAAAGGAGAGACTCCGCAGATCTTTTCTTCCTGCTGCTGTGAGACTTTACAACCAACAATGCTAGCTCCGTATTAACCATATGTCCACCGCCACTTTACCTGATACTTATTTACTGTA
>JAUZNJ010036560.1:0-11802 GCA_034780135.1 Jordanella pulchra
TATGTGTGGCTGCAAGTATTAACTTTAATATTAGTTTATTATGGCAATTCATAGATAGATAGATAGATAGATAGATAATAAGATTAATAATAATTAATTAATTAAAAAAATGTGGTTGTAATATGAGAAAATGTAAAAGGACATGAATCCTTTTTCTTACAGGGCTTTGTTCCTTGACAAAGTAAATGTCATATGGACTAGATGCTTTAGAATATAGCCTACTTGATGCACAGTGCCGATGATGTGAAAAACCATTAGGCTTGCTTAATGTGCCAGGCACAGGAGGCAGCTGTGCTATACTTGATGAAGCCCTGATACAAAACTTTCATTTACAAAAGCAACATTGGTGTAAACATGGGGGTTTATATTTATGTGCACTAGTGATGGCAAGCATACTATTATAGGACTATTTGTATTTTCTTCCTTTCAGACTGTAAATGTAATTTTGCAAACACTGCCTGTGTTGAATATTTGCTCGTACCGCTTGTAAAAGGTTTTATAGTGATGTGAAAACACAGCAGACTAGGTGTGTGGGTCCAAGTGTGTTCTTGTGCCAGTTATACATTGATGCCAGTGCCAGCCGACTGGTTGAATCTGTTCTCATCTCCCCTGTATTTAAGCCTTTGCTCTAAGATCAGTCGTGTGGAAAGGCCCCTGGCCCTTAAGTGCACAGGCAGACATTTTTATCTGTCTAGCCCTCAGCTCTCCTGCTTTTTTTTCTTCTCATGCCCATTCCCCTGAACAGCAGCTATTATTTAAAGATGTGGGACGAGCTGTTTTTACACATTTTTCCGACTAAGTGCCTGCTCCCCCAAATGTCTCTGGTCAGTGACATAATGTCTGGATATAGCCAAATCCCAATTTATTATTTTGCTCCCTGTAAGGCAGGGATGAGTTGCTGTATTTATTAAAGTGCAAAGTAAAAAATCAATCAAACCTTTTTTCACTACACAATATATAGAAATATATTTGTTATAATATTATTTCATACATGCTAATTCTACATGCTAATAATGTTTGTGGCCGGTTCATTTGAGATTCTCACTGCCTCTGATGACCAGACTTGATTTACATTTCATCCACTGATATTTTAGAGCTCATAAAGAAAACTCATTGCTTGGCAAAATTTTTAGACATTTTTTTTCTGAAAATCTGTCCATGCCAGTATGTTACTGTATGTCTTTAATGAACAGATTGGAAGGGATGTAATCAATTAAAACCTAAAAATTAAATTATTAAATATAAATATTTATTTTATAAAAGATCTAACAGAACACATTTTTTTTAAAAGCATTGCTGTTATTTATAAAAGTTTTTTTTTCCAGACATTATTATTAAGAATGAAAATTGGCCTTACAGGAGCTTTTTATCCAGAAGGAGCTAAGTGTTTACTAATGGTTCTTCTTTTTGATCACAGTTATCACGTATTTTAGATAATTAACTGCAGGCTTTCATTTTAAAATACAACATTAAGTTAGATGATGGATTAAGCTTCCAGACCAAAGATATTCAAAACCTCCTCCGCCTCCTTTATCTTTGCTCTTCCATCTCTGAATATATATAAGTTTGCTAAATTAATTTTGTGAGCAAAATGCAATGAAAAACCACTTCTTTTTTTGTTTGTTTTTTATCAAATAAATAATATTTCAGTGTTTTTTTTTCTTTTGTACTTGAGGTGTTGATGCAGCATCACGTTTAAAAATAATCATAATAATAATCATAAAACTTTAGTAAATACATCCAAGTTTATTTTCCTTTGATCTTTCTAATGATCAAAACCTAAACTGATTAGCTGTGTGTTCTTTGAAATACATTTTGTCTAGAATTTGGTCTAAAAGGGGCCATAAAGGCTCTTTTTTCATACTTTTTTCTTTTATAGAGCTACATCTCTCACTTTAGAGCCATGAATGATTAATCAGGTACCTGTGAATACATAAAGTCATCTGGATTTATCCGTAAATATAGTTCTGAGCCTTGTTTTTCCTTATTTGCCTTATTTTGTGTGCTTGGCGGTGGGAGTAGAGGGGTTGTGTGTATCTTGAAGCCTTTTTATTCTTTCACATCTAATTAGCAATACTGTTATTTTTATTTCTTTACCTCCTAACACTCATCTCTCATTTCTTCCAATCTCTCTGCTGTTTCTTTCCTAACATCTCAGCTACGTATCACTCCCCCACTCTGAGTTGTTATGTCCTACACCCAACCAGCCCACCACCCTCCTCCATTATCCCCCCTTTTGCTGGACTTCTATGTCTCTTGTGGGGGCTTTCTCTTCTAACTCAGTTTTTTTTCTTACTTTGTATTTTCCTGCCTTCTCCAGCCTGTCAGTTTACCCCACTTTTGGTTCAGCCTCCCTCCTTCAGATTAACCCTGCTGCCTCCTCCCAGCTGCTCTGTTTTTCTTTCTTTACCCCTTTTATACCATCTGTTATTAGCATACAGCTCTTATCATTGTCATTTTTCTCTCCAATGCTCTTTTACCCCTTACTGTCTCCTCTCATCCCTCGTTTACTACCTCCTCCTCTGTTGTCCTTGTTTGGGGTTTCTGTGCTCTTCAAAGCCCTTGGCTGCGAGCAGTAGATCACAGCAAAGCCTGTGTGAGTGAAAGGTTAATGGATGGCCTTTGAACATATATTGGAAGTAGGGGGTGGGTGGGCAGAAGGAGGGACAGACTTGGGCGGGGAGGCAGTGTGTTCTCTGAACACCTCCCTTTGAAGTATGACGCAGGTCGCTCTCATGTGCCTGTGTTTGTATATGGGGGTTGTGCCATTTTGGTAGTTCAGTCATTGGTAGTGCTCGTGTAAATGTGTTTGTTACCATTCTGTTTGTGTTTGCTTGTTTTTGTAGGTGTGCAGGAGCATGTTAGCTTGTATACATCGATTTGTGTACAACAAGCAAACTCCTACAGAAGAGAATGGGGACAGTGCTGCCGTCTGTGCAGCTGTGTGATAGCTGCTTCTGTTCTCTTGTGATCTCTTTGATAAATTTACATCGTTTTGAAGCACTGTGTTTGTGACACTGCTGCTTTGAGAATGTATGCATAAATATACAGTGATTTGAAAAGCGATTAATATTTCCTGATCCTTTTCACTATTTATCAAGTTACAACCACAGATTTTCTTCAGTGCAATTTATTGGAAACATTTCGGCTGGACGAACACTATGTTGTAAATACTGTACGGTGGAGGGACAAGGGGTTCGCCCCCCTACTGGTGTCTTCTTTTATTTATTTGTTTGTCACACTTCAATTTTCTCAGATCATCCAATTTTATTATTAAGGTAAAAAAAAAAAACTCAACCTACATGATCATGGTTGAAAAAGTGTTTTTTCCAAGTGTACTTTGCTGCAAGGGATGGGAAGCATTTCTAGATATGCAATTGTGTAAATATACATTTTTGAATAACTTTTAACAGGAAATTGCAGTGCACTGTGCTTCTGTTAAGAACTGACCTGGTTGAGAAAGAAAATGGAATTGTTTTTATGTAAAAAAAAAAGCATGAAAACTACATAACCTTATCTCTTTTTGCACCTTACTAAACTGAATATTTTCTGCATGTATAACACACTTGTATCAGAACATCAAACCTATTTAAATGTTTTTAAATTCTGTTTTTTGGTATTCAAAGAAAATCAAAGCAAACTTAAATGACACTGTGTAAAAAAGCATTGGTCGCCTAAACCTTATAACTGGTTAGACCACCCTTAGCAGCAACTACTGTGATAAGTCTTTTACCACAATGTGGAAGAATTTTGGCCCACTTCTTTGTGCATAATTGTCATAATTCAGCCAGAGGAGTTTCAAGCATAAATAGCCTTTTTAAAGTAATGCCACACATCTCAATAGAAGTGAATAATGTGCTTTGACTAGGCCATTCCAAAGTATTCATTTTGTTTTCTTCTGACATTTAGAGGTGAACTTGCTAGCACCTTTTGGATTATTGCCCTACTGCATAAGTTTGGTTCTACAGGTTGATGACTTTCTTCTTTAGGATATTATGGTAAACAGCAGAGTTTCCATTCCCAGTTTCCATTTATCACAGCAAGTCTTCCACGTCCTAGAGCAGCAAAACATATCCTAGATACCCAGACCACCTCACAAACACTATTTTACAGTTTCTATGATATTCTTTTCCTAATTACTTTTACAGCAGCTGAAACATGATATGGAGGTTCTTAAATAAAGATTAGGTGTGATACCCTGTAAATTAATTGAAACTGATGGAGTTGTATTTCAGTGTAAGCGTGAGTTTAGTAGTGTGTATTGGGTTATTCTTGATTAAAGTTATTTTCACAGTAGGTTGGAAGACGTCCACACATTTTCATGCAAGTTATTTTTTTTACACCTCAAATTCTAAATAACAAAATGTTTTTCTTATGTGCATCAGTATGCTTAATATATGAGGACCCAGAGCTCTTAGTCTGAGCAACTATTCCAATGATGAAAACATTAACTTGTCTGCCTCTCAATGATCAGCCATTTTACAATATTTTTAGAAGTAGTTCATGGCTACCAGTGATTAAAACACCAAAGTCGGTGATTTGAAGGGATGAGTGAATACATTTTTTATTTAACATTCATTTATACAACTATTCTGATTAATATCCAAGATCTCATTTAAAAAAGATAATTTTTTTGATAAAAGAAATGATTTTTTAAAGCATGGTTATTACATAGTGTAGTTTAAATGCAGTGAGGTTAGACAGAGAGTGTTTTATTCTTATTTGTATTTATGGAGGTAGCTTGACTAAGCCATACTTACACTGCACATAAAAATGTTTTTTTCTTAAGCATTCCATTGTATTTCCATATGTTTAGTTTTGATCCCCTTCAAGATAAAGTCAGACCCCAGCTTCAAGTCTTCAGCAGATTTTCTTTACTGATTTATCATTTATTTATTTTTGTAAGGGTCATGTGGACCTTTAGTTTTTTACCTCACAGCGTTCTGTTTGTTAAAAATTGTCATTTTGAAACTTTGGACAAACAGAAAAATTCCAATGTATTTAAAGGTAGATACCTGCATTACTTTATACTTTTTACTTATCCCACATCCCACATTTGGGGGAATTCAATGCACTTGAAGGAACTGCTTGGAATGCCCTATTCCCACCCCTGATATATAGAAAATAGATAGATATAAATAAAAACAATGGCAACAATGTTCAGCAAAACTGATTGCCTGAACCGCAGTCGGCACCCTTTTTGTGTCGGTAGCCTAAAGATTACTGCCAGGAACAATCAAAAGCAGATATTATGCTACTCTTCCAGAAGCTTAGTAGGATCTCTGAAAAAGTGGCACAAGGCTGCCATTGTTCACAGTTATTAATAAGTTTATGCAGCTTTTTATGCACATGCCTGTTAGTTTCTCCACTGTTCACTTTATGATCATATCATCATCATAACTGACCTGTCAGGAATTAAACTGCTGATTCTGTATCATTTGATTCTATTAGGCACTTTCATACATGCATTTTCACATTTACATCTACGTGACAAAACACAGGAAATATAACAGTTTACATCTGACTATGTTTTTTATATCATTATGTAGGTAAGTTGCTTTTGTCTTTAAGTAAAAGTTAATCATCAAACCTTCACAGCATATCAAAGTTTGTGGGGATTTCCACTCTTCTTCACCTAATTTCTATTCATATACACCGATTGCTGCAAATGTTTTTTGTGCATCAGTACATTTTATACATCAGCAACCAGAGCTGTGGATCTAAGCACTTAATCCAAGTAACTATTCTCTGCCTTGTAGAATGTAAAATGAAATGATATACATGGACTTTTGTGTCTTTATAGGTTTTTTTTATCTGCTCTATAATCATCCATTTTATATGATAGACCTAGTAGTTGATATGTTGAAAGCCTGGGATATTGATTTATAACCTAACCCTGTTTAAATGTATCCACAACCTTATCCTTGACTTGTCTGCTTTATATCTTCGTCTTAACTAATGTTCCCTTACAAACCTACGGGACCGTCACAGTATTTTTATAGAAATTGAATTACATACGCTTGATTCTATTTACTAATGTGGAGACTTCTGGCTTTTGGTTGCAATTCTTTTTTTCTTAAATAAGAACAAGGAGGGTTAAACCCATATAAAAATCTTTACATTTTTTAATTTTTAAACAAAAAAATCATAGCAACATTAGTATATGTGCTATCATTTCACAATAGACATTAATTTCCATTGATACATCACACAAATGCTGATGTACAGCATTGGGTCTGTCTGTACTATGTTAAGAGGTTCAGCATGTGTGCACTGAGTTATAATGCTTTGCGTGGACTATAGATTCATAATAGCTGGCAGCAAGCTTAAGTTGGCATCCAAGGATGCAGAGTAAAGAAGGGATAGAGGAAAAATGGAGGGATAAGGACAGATTAAAGGGGTGAAGCTCGTTAAACAGTGAGTACAGGATTACAATACAATGGAAAGGCAAGACGGAAAAAGAGGAACTAAAGAGTGAATGGGAAGGGATATTAAAACATCGGGTAAATGGAGTGGTGGACAGAAGATGATTACTTAGGCTAAGTGAGAGACTTTGCAGGTGGGATAAATTGGACGAGGGATCAAGGGATGCTGTTCAGGTAAAATAGGCAAAACACAAAGTGCATTGTACTATAGTTTAATCAAAAGACATACAAGTCTTTGAGGTATTCAGAGGTATAATAGGTTTAAAAGTATTGAAAGCACAGTAGCTACTGAAACAGCACATAGTTTGAGTGACTACACAAAGCATAAAAATGTTTGCTTTATGTCACTGCCTTATAAAACTACACACAGACACACGGTGCCCGCCGCCAAAAGCTCTCTCTTAGTATATAAGGAGGTTAATTAAGTGTTTAATACAGCAGCTGGGCTTGGCTTTGACACTCATCTTTTCTAACAAGTCTCCGGATGCAGCTTGCAACTTTTCCAAATGTACACACAAATATTTCTTACAGCTCTGCTGCTCTTTCCCTTCGACTCTTCACTTTTTCTCATCCGTTTAATTTCTTTCTTCTCTTACAGTCTTCCTACCTTTCCTTTTTTTCCCCTGTCACTTCTTTATTTATTTGCCAGCCCCTCTGGTCGGTTTCCTGCTGCTTTAATCTACCAGTGTTTACATGAATCTATATGAATCTGGGTCTGACTCACTATCCCCTGCTCACCTTCTGTAATACATGCTGGAAACAGAGAATGGAGAAAAAGTTGTGCAGGGCCTACCACATCTCTCCACTCTCTAGGGAAATGGAGGATACTTTCCACTGGGTGAATCTTCTACTTTTGTGGCAGACTTATTTTTATTTTGGGCTATGCTGTTTCGCCCCATTGAGGCGATTTTATTGCATAATTAGATGGCAGGACTAGCGATAATTTGGTTTGACAGTATGAGCACGTCTAGTCTCGACTTCCCACTCAAGTCTGTGTGTGTGTTGTTCTAAGTCTCAGTGGGTTTTTTTTTTAACTGCCCATCTTAATCTCTTTGCTTTGGCTTCGTAGTTCCCCCCAGAGCAAAGTTTGTCAACACACCCTGAGAGTTGTGGAGGTTGAGGATGGATGGGAGATGGTGCTTGTGTTTATCTGCCTCTAAGATATGTATGTGTTTGCACAGAGATGTTCTCTTATGAATGATGTAATATTATGAACTGTGCTGTAATTCAGTCTAGTTAGAGGGCTGTAGATGATAGAAATAGTGTTAGGTAAATCTGAACAAAAGCCTCTATCTGGCTTTTAAACCAGTAGCCTTGTGCCTTCACAAAAAGCATGTAAAATAAAGATCTACTGGTTTCTAGTTTGATTATTACTTTCTTTTTCTCTTGTTAACTTTTCCCATATCTCTTGACCTGTGCTTTCAGACAGTCTCAGCTCTGATGCATGGATATGCCCCACTTTGGTCTGACCTTACAGCAAAGCTGGTGACTCCCCATACAGCTTATCCTCATCTCCTTTTCTGCTTTGCCTTCAGCAAACAATTAAAGGGAGTCAGAAATGAGATAAGATCCCAGCTTTTGAGGCCACCATTCCAACCATACGCAGAGATGCAAACACATCCCTACACACACACACACACACACAGTGTCCCAGACACTTACACAGCCCCTAGTCTCAGCGTCGTCATGTTAGGACTTTAGGTTTGTCTGAGAGTGTCACATTGTCACAACTTCTCACCTTGAGGGCTGCCTGAATGTGACAGTTCTGGCCGCGCCGCTTCAGCTCATCCACAGTGACAGGGCATGCTCCAGCGAGTCATTATACTAACTCGGAGTGCTAAGTGACTCACTAAGATGCATCGCTAAACTGATAAAGTGGTGTAGAATTAGTCTGGATAAATCTCATTGAGAGAAGGGCTCCCATCACAGAGACCTCTTGGTTTTGTTCAGTGACAGTAAAATGTACTGTACTTTCTTGCCTCGCCTATATATAAGAACGCTGAAAATAGTGGGAGAATCGACTCTTTAGCTGGTCTTTATTATGTTGGCATTGTCATCGATGATTCTGTGTATTGCTAATTAAAACATAATAGATTAAGGATCCTATTTAAATGCATTTTTTCTCTAGAACCAGTCATAGTTAAAAACAAAACAAACTTCTGGCACTTTTGCTATCTTATGGGATGTTCATTGATGTTAACAAGGTTTTTGCAAGTTTAAGCTCATTTTGTGTCTTCAAAACTGCAAAGTCAATGGTTTTTAAAGAAAACACTGTGGGACACTTTCAATGTGATGCCATCCTGGGTTAAACATTCAGTAGAAAAGAAAGCATATACTGTATTAGTAGAAGATCATCTTTTTTCACAAAATATGACGTTGTGTATTTATGCTGCAAACACATTCTCTACTGCCAGAATATCATCAAACTATTTCCGTTCACATTTTTGTTCCAGTTTGAAATCATTTTAAAATAGATTCCTTTGGTTGATTTCCTACAACTTTCTTACAATTGCTCCCTTATCTCAGAAAATAGACTTTGGACAACTTCTGTTTGACTAATTCGCTGAAGGATTTTGCACAAAAATACATTACAGATTTGATGTCTGTGTACAGTATCAACCATGCAGACGAGGTCATTTGGCTTACATCTTAGTTCTCATGCTTCACTGATGTGAAACAAACTTAAAGAAAACTATAAAAGCGCAATTGAAACCCTAAGTTGCTTTTAATCAAGATTAAAAATGTGTTTGTTAAGCATGGCCTTTGACTTTGCTATCTAAACAGAATTAAAGTTAAGTGCAACTTTCCTTTCTCCCTTTTTAATCATTGATTTGAAAAGAAATTAAAGTTGAAGAAATTAAAATATTCTTCATCCAAGATTAAGCAACCATCATAGCATTTATCTTAATTGATGGGCATTTTGCATCTTACTGTAAAATAAATTTGAAACTAATTGCAATAACCACAGAAAAGTAAAATGAACATAAAATGTCTTAAACTGGATCAACTTAAAGTATAAAATATAAAAGTTTTTTCATTTGTTTATTTGTTTGCTTTGTTTTTTCTTTTTTTTTGAAGCAATCTTGAATTATTTTGCTTTGCAGTTCAGCTTGTGTCTGTCAAATCCCAGAGGAGAAAACACATGCAGAGACACACAGAGCTCTTTAAGAACTAATAAAACCTGAGAGTGGAAAGTGAGAAACCCTTAGTAAAATAATGCCGGGATCAATTTGAAAACAGCATGAAAGCTAGAAATGAGGTGGGTCTTGATACTGTACACTGTAAGGGTCTTTCACACACACTGATTTTTTCCTTAGTCTGTGTTTGGGTGTTAGGTACTAGTCAATCACTTCTCTCTGTGCCATGTTTCTTTAATGGCGTGCTTTTTATGGTATAACATAAATATAATAGGATGAAAACAGACATAAAATGCAAATAGTCTTTGGACAACCTAGTTACTGAAAAAATATAACTAGGATATTTAAGGAGATAAACATTTTATTTGTTTCAGAACTAGACTTGCAAGATAAAAAAAACAAAACAAAAAAATAAATGTTTATTTTGAAGACCTTTTTTTAGATATATTTATAAGTGAATAAAAAAAGAAGGGTCTGTGGAAAATAATGCATTTAAATTCAAATTCACCAAAAAGAGAAAAACAAAACGAGAAACATTATAAAACAAAACAACAAATAGGGCAAGCAGATAAATTAAAAAAGCTTAAAAAATTCAAAATTTTTCTATGATATTTTACATCAATAATATATATACATATTCATAATTTTCTTCCAGCATGTAACAGCATATTTAACCTTTTGTTCAACTATCCATTGGGTCTTGAATTAATGTATCCCAGTGTGTGCATTTATTCTTAAATATTGCAGAGTTTTTGTTTTTACAACTGTAAATGTCTTTAAAAAATAATTGTTGGTATTAGTGGGAGAGTACTGTTCCTCTTCTTTTACCATCTGACC
Organism: Jordanella pulchra; assembly: GCA_034780135.1. Lineage (NCBI taxonomy): Eukaryota > Metazoa > Chordata > Actinopteri > Cyprinodontiformes > Cyprinodontidae > Jordanella > Jordanella pulchra. Next base: position 10,400 of record JAUZNJ010036560.1, read on the forward strand.
AGTAGTGCTGCACTATTTGGAGCTATTTGGAGCTTTTTGCAAACACTCAGGTCACTCTTGTATTTTCCCAGTGATGTGATGAACAAAACTAAATTAAAATCACAGGAGCTGCATCTATGAAAATGTTTTTGATTTTGATGCTGGAACATTTCAAAACTTGCTGACCAATATCTATTATGGAATTAAAACACATAGGAAAACTTAAGAGGTACCTCAAATTCCCCACCGACTTTGTAACAAATCAAAACAAAATAAAAATATCTGATGCAAACATTCCTTCTGTAGTTGCACAAAAATGAATCTCTGTTTACGCCTCTCTATCCAGGAGCATGATATTAACATGTGGGTAATAATGGTGTGGAAAGAATGAGTGAGTAACGACTAGTCTTGCTTGTGCAAAATTATGTTCTTGTCTAATGGTCTAAGCATCTATCAACCCTCAGGCTTTAATTACTGTGTGAGGATAATGAGTCAAATCCAATCAGTTCCCTCTCTTGCTCTTAATTTGTATGGAGCTTCTATTTTGAAGCCAACCACTTGAAGCTCTCACACCAGCTACCCTGGAGTCACACCAGCCTTCTGTCTGTGGTGTGTGTTTCTCCATGTGACCTTTGCCTCCTGCACACCAACAGAGAAATGCAAATTATATTGTAATTGCTGGATTCAATAGTCTCACATTAATCTATGTGACAAATGGCAAATGTTTCTTGCAAATGCTGTGACTCACACAGATGAGTGACAGTGTGACTTCATGAAACTACATTCACTTATACAAATGGCTTCTGCAAGAAAGAGTCTTTGTCATTCAACTATTGAGTCTGAGAGACAAAGCTAAATGGTCAAGTGTGTCTGGGTGTGTATGTGTGTAGGTGTGTAAACTATGGGTGTGTGTGTTTAAAGAGATTTCGAAACCTTAATGGATTCCTGCAGAGTGAAGGACAATCGTTGCCCATGGCCAGTCCAAGCTTATCCTCTGCTCATCTCATCTCAGCTCAGAGCCAGCCGAATCTCCAGCTAGGCCTTGGGCCATCTGGCTGCAACCCACCACACAAACACACACACCCTCAGATGCACACACACTGGGAGTTGCATGTGCGTGCAGTTACTGACAAACAAAAACACTGAATCCCAGAGTTTATGCCTGTTTTAGGGATAGACTGTTTTAAAAAAAAAAATCATCCTTAGTCCTACAAGTTGTCAGGAATTGTACGAATGAGTGAATGTAAAGTACATTCATTGTCGTGTGAAACACAACATAATACACGGAAAGTAGGGATTTGTTGCTGCTAATAACAGACAAGTTAGAACGACTGATGACATCACTCTGAAACAAAGGTTCAATCATGGATTTGCTCGGAGATTGCTAAACCTATCTACAGATTAGATATATTTCTGTCAAAAAC
>JAUZNJ010036562.1:0-11802 GCA_034780135.1 Jordanella pulchra
TATATATTTGTGTGTGTGTGTTTTTCAAAAGTTGTGTGTGTGTGTTTTTCAAAAGTTGTGTTACGAATTTTTCTTCTAAAGTCTACAAATAAAAAATCTTTGTTTTATTTCCTTGGATTAAATTTCAATGTCGTTATTGTGGGTCTTTACCAAATTAATCTTGTAGCATCGGTGGCAAAAGAGGCTTGTTGAGTTAAAAAGTTTGCTGAATTATCTGGTAGGTTATGAAAATGACCAGGTGAGGAATACATTCTGCTCGTAAGGTAATAAACACTTTACAATGAAATTAAAAGCAAACACAGACAAATGGTTGTTCGACCTTTTAAGAATAAAACTGACAGAATTCCTGACGTCCGCATACCAGGCGTTAGGAGTCCAACCATGATAACCACACTCCATACCAGATGGTGGCAGCAGCGCTCACTTTATATTGCGTTTGTTATTTTCCCAATGCGACCCAGGAGCAGAAGAAGAATTAACTTCCGTTTCCTGTGGAGCTCCGCAAGTCTGTTATCCTGATCCGCTCTCCTTGTAGAAGCTGTAATAGTCAGCTAACAGGAGAGGTCCTGCTGTACTGCTTTAAACCAGCAACACAATTGGCCTTTGTTATTCTACAAACGGACGCTGGTAAAACTTTAACCGTAGTACAATAACCAATAGTGGACGAGGAGCTCCCGGCCGGTGGTCAGAGGCTTTTCCTCTCCAGCACTGGGAGATCCGGACGGTCACTCGCTAACCTTGGCGGCCCATTTGCCTACTAAGATTTCAACCCCGTCCGAACCCAGGATGCAGGGGGACTGTTGGTGAGCAAAGACCCTGATCAGAGGTTAGTAGCTTGACTTTTTAATAACACAAATTTCCAACAATATTATTCTTTAGGAGAGTTCATATCTGAAATATTCATCTCTAGCTCGACAGACGCAGACATGTTAGTCATGGCAGACAGGCTGGGTGATAAGACGACAAATGAAGTGTGTGAACGAGCAGACACACCTGTGGTGGAGGAGGGTGACTTTCTAAAAAACTCCATCATATGAAAACCTGTTTCATTTTTAATATAAGCGACTAATGCGAAATGCTTTAGAACAGGCGGTGCTGATGGGGAACAGGTCTACATCCACGGACCCCACGTAGGCTGAGGGAGAAAGAAAGGCAGCTTTATGCTGCTCTATAAAGCCTGTTAGATTAGGGCTGTTCTATTTTCTGATTTTCGGTTTTAAAGTGAGAAATTAAGTAATTCTTCACATGAAGACCCCAGAAAACATTTTTTTAAACTGAAACTATGGTAACGCAATAGAAAAGAAGGAGATGTAATTTGAACCTAAATAACTAAAAGAAATTGAAAGATATATAAATATTTATCTTATTAATGCTATTTTGAAATGGAGATTATTTCTAATTATAATGTTCAAAGTAACATTTTATGGTTACATTTAAAGCTTATTTTTCTTTTTAAGTTGGTTATGAAGGACGCTAAAGAATCCTGTGCAAAACACACAGGTCACAGTTTGTAAAGTAAGTTAGTAAGAAACACAGTTTTACACGACATCTACCTCTTGATGAGCTCTGCAACCCTTTGCTTTGTTTCCGGGTGAATATTTTACTGGTTGAACTCCTTATTCTGTCCTGATTTTCCTCAACATTTGTCTGTGAAGTCAAATTTATGATATATTGGGTCTAAGCTGTTTCTGTTAACTTTTTTTTTTTATTTCTCCTGTCAAAACTTTTTTGAAGGATAACTTCAAATTTTTTGTAAATATTTCAAGAAATTCAGCTGAACGTGTTAATGTGGTCATCAGTTATTTATTTTCTTGCTGATAAGTTGTGTGAATAATCGTCCAACTTCTGTAGAGGCATCGTTGGCTGACTGAAACCTGGCTGTGTGTTAGCAGAGGGATCATAAGCATCATCTGGGAACTTTGAATATAACAGAGCACACAATGGAGGAAAGACTCAGGGAAATAGAGGATTTGTTTTTAGTGGCTTGATTACTTTTTTTAAGAGCTCAGCTAAAACAGTTAATGGTCTGAAGCATATTCGAAATGGTTTGTGGCGTCGTCCTTCTAATCCATGTCTGTGTAACCTTTACAGTCTGCGCAGTGCCATGTCTATATCTGCTTCAAGACCCGGCCCTTTACCATTTCAATGCAAGAACAAAAAGCGAGTGATGGCTGAAATAAATGTGTCGCCACTGAAGCACTTTGTCACTGCAAAGAAGAAGATCAATGGGATATTTGAACAGCTGGGGACATACATCAAGGAAAGTGCAACCTTTCTAGAAGGTGAGTTTGATTTTCATCACAGACCCTCCACTGTTAGAAAAGCTTGAACCTTACAAATTATTGACGATTCAAGCAGAGAAAATCTGAAGGTTTGGTGTTTGTGTCGTAAATAGAGGATGTTCTTGGAACTAAAATAAAAAAAAAACTCGTTTATAAAATTAGCTCTAATGTTATTCTAGCTGCAATGCTTCTTCTGTTCTGTTGAATAGTGTAACACAATCCATCAGTGAGTAACATGTGGTTTATTTTTACTGTTTCTGAGCCACCGCATTACGAGGTGGCTGCTAAGCTGATAACATTCAGCCAGTAACAAGCCTGAACTAATGCAGCGCTGTGAGCAGCTCATCTTCCACTGCATCGCTGTGTTATTGGGTTAAGTCTCTCTGCTGATGCAGATTCTCAGTGTTTGAATTCATGTGGGTGAAAGAAGAAGAGCGTAGTGCCACCAAACAAACAAGAGAGAGGAAGGAGATGTTTGTATGAACCGAGGAGGGGGTGCCTGTGCAAACGCCTTAGACAGAAAATGATGTTGGTGTTAAATCCACAGCATTTAGAGGAACTTCTGAATCCTAACAGAGTGCAGCTCCGGATCTACAGACCACACCTCCTCATCACTATATGAACATTTTTCTATTAAAAATGAAAAACTTTTACTTTAAAACAGTAACTCCGAGGATGTCAGCATGAGTTCTGCCAGAGTTTAAGCCCTTCTCTTGTTCATGTTTCCTTCTGCTGCTGCAGCCCAAGTTAAGCCCAGTCAGCCTCTAATTATGGCTGAAAACGAAAGATCTGTGTTTACATCTCTAAGCTTGTTTTCCCCGATTCTCTCCTGAGATCCTGATCACTGGGAAAAATCTCTACTGGATGTTCCTGAATAAATGTACGTTGATAATGCCGACCACATTACACAGGGAAGGACACGGAACACAGTCGATGTTTGTATGAATCCTTCCCGTGTCCGTCTCTGCAGTGGAAGATGGCTGCAGTCTTCCTCCTCCTGCTGTTCAGCTGCAGTTCTTTGATACTCTAGTCTGTTAGGAAATATCTTGGTTTATAACCACTGAGTTTGGTTTAGCTGCTACATCATAAGACTTGATCTACCATAAACCCAACTGTGAATCATAGTTTCTGCTATTTAAGAGCCTCTGATTGTTCATAGGTTTACTTTTGTTACTCCTGCTGGTTCACACAAAGTATGATAGTCAGCTTTGCCCGTCAGCTAAAATGGTTTAATCTGTTCTTTAAAGACATGGAAGCTAAGACATAACATCCTGGTTAAACTCTGGATGTTTCATTATTCCATTACTGGGGTGTGACGTGTCCTCCACCCCTCCTCATCAAATTGGAGTCGAAATTTGACACTGGAAAAAAAATGACTAAAAGCAAAGAAAAAAAGAAATTTGAATCAGAAGATAAACAATTACCCAAATTATTCATCAATTTTTTAGAATAGGACCTTTAGTAGCTACATGTTTTTTTTAATGAAAGAAACTTTATTTTTTCATTTCTTTGTATGTTTTTTATTTATTTATTTTTAATAACGTTTAGTCTTTCCAGACTCAGCATTCCTCCCTCTGGTGTCCATCCTGAGTCTAGAGGACAATTGGTGCTTTTTATGATTCTTTGAAGGATATACTGACCACTGTGTCCCTCGCTGTTTAGATACTTACAAAAATGAGCAGTTGGACCCGGTGGCGACTGAGGAACAGGTCCAGGAAGTCTGCGGTTACCTCTCCAAGGTGGCCGGAATAGGAGAGGTTCTAGCACGGAGGCACATGAAGGTGGTCTTCTTTGGAAGGTAACGGGATGGTAAAAGGCTAATGTTAGCATTGTGATAGCAGACAGGGTATGGTGATGGCAAGGTGGGCTAATGCTACCACGGTAACAGCAAGACAGGCTAATGTTAGCATGATGGTAGTATGGTGGGCTAATGTTAGCATGATGATAGTATGGTGGGCTTATGTTAGCATGTTGATGGAAAGGTGGGTTAATAGTGATGCTAGATGGGCTAATATTAGTATGGTGAAAGCAAGGAAGGCTATTAACAGCACATAGTAGTAGCAAGGCAGGCTAATAATAGCATGGTGAAAGCAAGACTGGTTCATGTTCACAAGGTCATAGCAATGTGGACTAATGTTAGCATGATGATAGCAAGGCAGGGTAATGTTAGCATGGTTATGCAAGGTGGGCTAATGTTAGCAAGATGATAGCAGGCAGGCTAATGCTAGCATCATGATAGCCATTTGAGCTAATGTTGGCATGATGATAGAATGGCGGGGTAATGTCAGCATGGTGATGCATAATTGGCTAATGTTAGCATGATGAAAGCAAGGCAGACTAAAGTTTGCATATATAGCAAGTTGGGCTATTACTGGCAAGGTAATGGAAAGGTAGGCTAATGTTAGCTTGGTGATTAGCGATAGCAAGGAATGTTAATGTTAGCATGGTGAAAGCAAGGGAGGCCAATGCTAGCATGGTGATGGCGAGATAGGCTAATGCTAGCATGGGTATAGCAAGGTATTCTAAGGCTAGAATGGTGATAGCAAGGTAGGCTCATGCTAGCATTTCAATAGCAAGGTAGGCTACTGCTAGCATGGTGATAGCAAGACAGGCTGGTTGTATAATGGTCATAACAAGGTAGGCTAACGCTAGCATAATGACAATAGCAAGACGGGCTAATTTTAGCGTTTTCTTATGCGTTTGTTCCTTCACAGAACCAGTAACGGGAAGAGTTCTGTGATCAACGCCATGCTGTGTGATAAAGTCCTGCCGTCTGGGATCGGACACACCACCAACTGTTTCCTGAGGGTGGAGGGAACAGATGGCAGCGAGGGCTTTCTCCTCACCGAAGGCTCAGAGGACAGGAAAAGCATAACGGTTAGTAAACTGACCGACTGGTCGAGTTATTGCCGTGTTTGTGGTTGGTTAGTGAATTGAGTCTGACCTGGGGGTGTCTCTGAGTAGACGGTGAACCAGCTGGCTCATGCTCTGCACCAGGATGTGGACCTGGACGCCGGCAGCCTAGTCTGTGTCATGTGGCCTAAAGCCAAGTGTGCACTGCTCAGAGACGATCTGGTGCTTTTGGACAGGTTAGATGACAGAAGCTTTACCTTTAACCTGGAGGAAAGATAAATGTCTCTCTGATAACCCTGCCTTTGCCTGCCCCCAGCCCAGGCATAGATGTCACGACTGAACTGGACAGCTGGATCGATAAGTTCTGTCTCGACGCAGACGTGTTTGTCCTGGTAGCAAACTCTGAGTCCACACTCATGCAAACGGTGAGGCTCTGGGTTCCACCGACAGACAAAAAGGCGAATTATTCAAATAATTTCACTTTAAAAGCATTTAAAGAAGTTGACACTGATCCAAATGTCACCTCTGCAGGAGAAGTCCTTCTTTCATAAAGTCAACGAGCGTCTCTCCAGTCCAAATATTTTCATCCTCAACAACCGCTGGGATGCCTCTGCCTCTGAACCGGAGTACATGGAGGAGGTCAGTCAACCTTCAGACATGAAGACTGCTGAAGGCTCTGGTTCGGCACTAATGGAGTTTATTAAGCTCCAGCTTCTCTTTGGTTTCTGTGTTAAACTGATTTCTTTTCAACATAAAAGCACTTTGAGGGTTGAGAAAAAGAATCAGTATTGACTTTTATGATGACGAATTAAAAGGAAAGGTGACTCGCTCATCTGTTACCATCTGATGTCAGAATAAATGGGATTTTATTTATTTAGTTGTTTGACCCACAGAATAAATGTTAAGATTAAGAAGGATTGCTCTGGATTAGGCTAAAGCCAGGAGAAAAAAAGCAGGAAAAGTGTCATCTAATCCAAAGGATTTTTGATGTGACTAGTATTGTTTTATAATTGGCGGTCCACTATCATCATCCTCATAGAGGAATCTGTCTGTAATAAACAAAACATGTTTTATTGACAGTGATTATGACCGCATTTACTGCGTCACGAACAGAATCAAAAGACACGTCCTGATCAGAACCGGCACCATTTCCAGCCAAGCAGCAGGACTTTGTCACATTATTGCTCCTTATCAGCAAAGAAAGAGGGTTGCTGCCCAGCCATGAACTCTGCCCTCGTTTAGCCTCCATTTCTAACCAGATTATGGAGTTCAAGGGGAAAAAATAGATTGAAGATCATTTTCTTTTAACTGCTTTAATGCAGCCTGACATAGTTCTATATAAACGGATTCGTTTGGATTTCCTCCCACAGCATAAATCTGGCTGGGTTGAACTGGAAGCCAGACGGTTCCTGCTTAAGCACATTTATTGTGATTACAAGAAAAAGTTCATTATTATAGTTTTATTTCAGTTTACACACTGAAGAATAATCAAAACACGGATGGGAAGAAAGGCCGCATTTCTAAATCAAAGCAGCGATGAATCATCAGCAGAAGTCAAGCTTCATGTTCAGTCGTGGAAAGATTCTGGATCTTTGTGGTTGTTCAGCTGATTGCTGCCTCAGACCAATAATGGATTTATTTACTCCCCACATCAATATTCATGTCACAATAGACAGAAGCAGAGAGCTGCGGCTCCGCCTGCTGCTGGAGCACTGAGCTAACAGATGCAAACAGATGTTTAGAGTAGAAACGAGACCAGAATCAGCTAAATGTTTTCAACTAGACAATTAGCCTCGAGCTGCTTGAAAGATGAAGACCGGTCACACTTTGAGAAACATTTAACCATCTGGAGTAGCTGTGTGGGATCAGAGAGGAGGTTTCTGACCGTGGTGACCCGGCCCGGTACAGATCTGTAACCCTCCTCTCTGCCTGCACTAAGAATAAAAAGGAAAAAGATGCTAGGCTAGTTTTCTACTGCACCTTTCCACTGAAAGCCTCACGGTTTGTTTACCCGGGTTAAAGGAAATCAGGGCAACTGCTCAGCCTGCTGTTGTTGTTCTGGAAGCCTTCAGGAGGAGAAAGCTGCGCTACACCTTCAGTCCAGCAGGTGGCGGTCATTGAAGACACAGCAGGTTTTATGCTTTGCTCCCAGTGCAGTATGGATCATAACTCTGACTCCTTTTTAAAGACACCTTTTGTTTGGTTGTTTTAACATATAAACAGTAGTTGATGAGCAGCTTTATGGTTCAGTTCTGTTGATTATCATTAGACCTCGAATCATTAGGTTGAACTGGATCCTCAACCAAAAGAAGGCGTCACACACGATTCTGGTCTGTTAGAGGCCTTGTTCTCCATAACTGCTGTTGATCTGTGTACAGGTTCGCAGGCAGCATATGGACCGCTGCACCAACTTTCTAGTGGATGAACTGGGTGTGGTGGACAGAGCCCAGGCCAGTGATCGCATCTTCTTTGTGTCGGCCAAAGAAGTGCTTCAGGCCCGTGTGCAGAAGGCCCAGGGAATGCCCGAATCAGGTGGGTGGATTTCTAACAGGCATCAAGGTCGTTCTGTTCAAAAACAATTCAGAGTGAAACCTAGAAAAGCGTGAACACAGCCTGGTTGTCGACCTCTTTCCAGGTGGAGCTCTTGCTGAAGGATTTCAGGCCAGAATGTTTGAGTTCCAAAACTTCGAGAGGCGATTTGAAGTAAGATCCTTAAACCAGGAGCTTCATCAGTGGGTTTTTCCCATCATTCTGAAGAGCTGCTTAAAGGCTTGTTTTTCATTGTGACAAGAAAACCTAAAAAAAAAAGTCCAAAACCTCATATGACCCCAATTTATCAACAAACTAACAGATATTCTCACCTTTTCCACTCAATAAATGACTTTTTTGGACACGAGCAAAGAAAGGAAACATGAAATAAAAATGATATGAAGTTAGATGTGCACTGCTCAAAAAAAATAAAGGAACACAAAGGAAAACATAAAGGAAAATACATCAGATCTCAATGGGGAAAAAACCATCATGCTGTTTATTTCTACTGGTATGGACTGGGTGATGTTTTAGGAACAAAAGGAGGCCGCATCATTTATAGGAAATGTAAATGATCAACCTACAGAGGCTGAATTCAAAGACACCCCAGAAATAACAGTGAAATAATGATACAGCAGGATAGTTCATTCTGCTGAAATTTCATTGCAGCAACTCAGAATGGTATTCAGTAATTTCTATGACCCCTACGTGCGTGTATGCATGGCTGACAACGTCGAGTAGGGATGGTGTCCTGGTGTATCTCCTCCCAGACCTGGACCAGGGCATCACTGAGCTCCTGGACAGTCTGAGATGCAACCTGGCGGCATCTGAAGGATCCAAACACAATGTCCCAGAGGTATTAATTGGATTAAGGTCAGGCGAACCTTGGGGGGGACCAATCAATGCTATCAATTCCTTCATCCTCCAGGAACTGCCTGCATTCTCTCACCACCTGAGACCAGGCATTGTCCAGATCATTTCTGGTTTTAATATGAAGTACCTGCTGTAATGTTTGATTCCTTGGAGTGTTGCAGTAAAGGTTGCAGCTTGGCTCTGCTGTCTCTAGGAATGCATCTCTCAGTCTGCGGTGAAAACCAAGTTCGAACAGCACACAGTTCGAGCCAAGCAGATCTCTGAAGCTCTGCGGCGCATCATGGACCTGGTTCACACAGCTGCCCAGGAACAGAGGTGAGTGGAGGCTCTTGATCTATCGCTGTTTGGTTGGAGCGTCGGGGTTCTGAAATGCATTATGGGTTTGCTGAGGGGTTCATGTTTTCTCAGGCTCTACTGCGTGGAAACGAAGGAGGATCGTCAGCAGCGGCTGGAGTTTATTGAGAAGCAGCTGGACCTGCTGACCACGGACTGCAAGGCCAAGATCAAGAAGATCACAGAGGAGGTGGAGAGGCAGGTGAGATCCCCAGGTCTGCAGCGCATGGTCTGCTGCAGCGTTGGGTCCTCAGTAAACGTTTTAAAAGGAGGGTCGGCGTAACATTAACGGCTTCGTGTTACTTCTCTGTTTACAGTAGAGTTTAACTGCTGAAAGGGCTGAAAGCTTTGGAGATTTTATTACAGCACAATAAAATGTTTTGTTTCTTCAGGAAATGTTTTGTTCTTAAAAGAAAATAAACATTTTGCATTAATTCTGTGCTGCAAACACAAAGTCTGCTATTTCCCTAAAAAATAAATGTAAAACCAAAGAAAAGCTAAAAGTTTTGTCTCTAACCCTACGTATGGTTTCCTCTGATCAGATTCCCATTAGTTACAGATGATTAAAGGCTTTTTGTTTTACTGGAAAGAAGGAAACTTTTAACCTTTTTAAGACTAATTATAAAAAAGACCCAACATTGATTGAACATTGATTTAGTGAAGATCCTTAAAAATCAACAACAGTCTCAAAAGGCAAACTGTGGAAAATACAGTTTAAATAAATATCAACACAATTAAAAGTTCAATAAACTGTTTTCCAATCAGTTCTTCCATAATCCTCTGGTTTCCCATCTTTCTATAACTGACATTATGAAATCTAGGCCTAGATTTACTGTTGGTTGAAAAGAAAATAGCCTCTTTGTTCATAGCTGAGGAATCTCTAATGCTTCACAAGCGATAAAACAAAATGTCGCCTCTTTTCTGTTAAACCAGCATTACCCTAACGAGCCTGATGTTCATATTTTCATTTAGTAAAAGGTTGAATCATCGCCGATGACTCTGACCGACACTCTGCTCTCCTGTCCAGGTAACCAACACGATGGCAGAGGAAATCAGGAGGCTTCATGTGCTGGTGGACGACTTCCACATGGACTTCCACCCGTCACCAGTGGTCCTTAAGGTCTACAAGAATGTACGTTTCCTCTGGAAGCTTTCATCAAAGAGCTTAGAAAAAGAAATGACTAACTTTCTGGTGACCATTTAAATCTAGGAAACAAACCTTTGAAGTGAACATTTTATGGTTTTTTGTTTAAGGAGAAGAAATATCCAACATCCTTAACTTATATGAAGTATTTTTTATTTCTTAACTGATGAGTTTTTCAACCTTCCCACTTCTTCCTGTGTCAAAGTCCACCTGCTGTAATGCAGTCGTGTAAACATAAATGTGTTTCTGGTAGAAACATTAGTAGAAGTAGCTCGGTTGGTCTTAAACATTCACTGGCTCCTGTGAAAAGGACATGCATGCATCTGCAGCTCTGTGGTTTGTAACAACATCTGGGTTAGCTTGGAAGAGTCCTGCCTGTAGAGCAAAGCCCACGGACGCCAGCAGAGTTAGCTAAATGTCCTCGTCATTTTATTTTCTTTGCTCTAGGCTGAGGATGTGTCTGCTGTCTACTGTAAGGAGTAAAGGAGACGGTTTTGTGTTCTAGGAGCTCCATCGCCACATAGAGGAGGGTCTGGGGAAGACCATGTCTGAAAGGTGCTCCAGCTCCATCACCTGCGCCCTGCAGGCCACACAGATGGAAATGATCGGTAAAACTTCAGGCAGCTGACTTGGAGCCGTTCCCTCCTGCTGTTTCTGCACATTCATGCTTGCTGCTGTCATATTACTACATCTTTATGAAACGTTTTATCCACTGAGAAGATTAGATCTCATTTACGTGAAGCGGATCAGAGCTCTAAGGGTTAAATGAGCTCTGAATCCTCCTCTGTGTCTCAGAGTTGAATGTCTACTTAAACGGTCGCAGTCTGTGTTCATATCCGCCGTCCTTCCTGATGAAACGCTCATTTATCAGCATTGTTTCAGTCTTCTAACTTCTGCTGACATTGATCCAAGTTGTTTCTGGTTGTTCTTTCCTCTCTGCTCCTCTTTCCTGGATTGTTTTTGTTTCTCTACAAGATGTAAACCTGAACTCATTGCGTTGTTTTTTCACAGAGGGTCTGAAGCCTCTGCTGCCAAACTCTGTTAAAGAACAGGTGGACAAGATTGTTCCTCGTCAGTACTTCAGCCTGACCTATGACCTGGCCTGTGACAAGCTTTGCAGCGACTTCCAGGAGGACATCAGCTTCCACTTCTCCCTCGGATGGACCATGCTTGTCAACCGCTTCCTGGGGCCCAAGAACACGCGGCGTGCTCTCATGGGCTACAGCGACCAGGTGACCTTTCCTTTAACGTTCTATTTTCCACCTCATTTCATTGTTTGTACTGCGAGACGATACAGACTCACTGTTCAAGTCTAACAACTGAAGTTTACAGTTGTTATAATGGTAGATAAAAAATATAGTAGGATTGTAACTTTGTTCTATGATACGTTTAAAATAACAAGAAACCAAAATATTCACAGGAAACCAGCTGAAAAAAAACGGCAGCAAACTGTGTATTAACCCTTTGATGCAAAACATGGGTCAAAAGTGACCCGGCTGAGTTTTTATCTTCTATTTCTTTGCAATAAATTAATTTCATCATTCAGTAATCAAGGTATTCATCAATTAACTTGTTTTTGATCATCATACATCCTTAATTATTCTTTTCCTTTCTTACTTTTTGAACAAAACCCCTTTTTGTATCATCAAGCTTCTAATGCAAAAATGGGTCAAAAACAACCCGCATACATTTTCCAGTTTACTTCATGTACGGTTCAGTGTTTCTATGATATACTTTTAAAATAAATTAATTTTATCATTTACTTTTCCAGATATGCAGTAAATATCT
>JAUZNJ010036563.1:0-11801 GCA_034780135.1 Jordanella pulchra
TATCTATCTATCTATCTATCTATCTATCTATCTATCTATCTGTCTATCTATCTATCTATCTATCTGTCTATCTATCTTCCCTAAATTCAACCATATTCCTTATATAGACATTCATCGATTTAAATGATTTATCCATTTGATCCATTTTGAGTTGAGAATAAAGTTGTTAAGAAGTCGGGAAAGTCACTGAAACAGGATGATCCGCGAAAACGCTGAATAAAGCGGATCCTGACAAGTTATTCCCTATCGGTGTGTTGAGAGAGGTGTTATATATTTTTCTGTCGCTTGTGCATAATTAAGCATAAATTAAAGTAGGAAAAAAAATGACCCGCTTTGTTGTTTTTCATTCCGCAGCCTACAAAGCCGACTGATAAAACATCCCATAGTAAGTCCAAACTGTGTTGTCTGAATGCTGTCCCCCTGTGTGTCGTATAAAATGTCTTCGTTTGTGCATTTTTTTTTACAGATCATATAAGTCCATACATGATTCAGTTCTACAATGGACATTAAAAAAACATTGATGTTATACTCAGTGGTTCTAACATTTCCTCTGATCAGTGTCTATTACCTTTTTATTAACTTGTCATTATTAATCAGTGGCCTTTGTTTATCTGCCTTACCACTCAGCATGATCTGCAGAGCTGTGTGTGCCCTGCTGAAGTTTTTCAGGATGTTTCTTAAGACCATTTTATAACCAGTTATCCAGTTAAAATCAAATATGCCAGAGCCTGTTTTTTTTTTTTTTTGTGCTAATATTTAAAATATCACTTTTTATGAAACAGTTTACTTTCAAAAACTAGCTGTTTTTTTTTTAATCATCCCCTTTGGGATGTGACCTTAATTTAAAGGGAAATGATATCCAAGCCTTAAACAATGTTTCACAGCAAACAGTGAAAGTATATCAAGCCTAATAGTAGTGTTACACCGTCAGCTAGTTTATCAGTTAGAGTAAACATCTAAGAACAAAATCCAACCATGTATATTTGCTCTGATTCCCTTCAAGGCCTGTTTGGAGATGATGACATACTTGACAGCTTATTTGATGATACAGGTAAGTGATGTTACCTAGAGGTGACATGAATCATATTATTCCCCTACTGACTTTATTAAATGATGTCATAATCATTTTCTAAACAAATTATCCATCAGAGAAACCAGTGCGATCAAAGGGGGCTCGTGTGGGACAGCTAAATGCGTAAGCTACAGGCATCCACGCACTGCATACCTAACAGTAACAATGAACACTCTGCATGATGGTTTTCCTTTTGTTGCTTTCTCAGTTCGTCTCCTGTTAATAACATGTTTGGTAAAGCGGCAGAGGAAGTTAAGAAGGACAAATCAGACTTGGAGGTTAAAAGACAATTTGTGAAAAAAAAAATCAAACTTTTGTTCCATCTTTACGAGAGAAATAATTCTTAGTTTTGTTTAAGGGCTCGGATATATCTGAGGCGGATCCAGATGAAGTGCTGAAAAACTTAAAGGTAGGTTATTGCCAAAAATCAGACCTAAATCGACCCTAATTATACTTTCTGTTTTAAATCCATCGTCATCTCTTAGGACATTGATGATTTGGAGGCTGACCTGTTTCCAACAAAGAAAAAGCTTCCCATACAAACAAAGGCAGTCGTTGATGACGAGCCAATGAAAGACTCCCCTGTGTTGGAAAGTGATGCAGATCTCAGGGGAGCAGGTAATTTAATGCAGCATGTTCTTGCATAAAACATTGTTCTCATTATTATGTTCCCCTTACCACCAGATATAAAGGTAGTCAAAGCGATCAAAGACGGGGGTTGTCTTCTTTTCTTTTTATTTCTTTCAGTTGACGCCCCAGGAAGAAGGAAGATGAACGCTGGTCCTTCATCCTCAGCACATCCCTACGATGACTTCTTTGGTGAGCGAGCATCAGATTACCTGCGTTCAGCCTCAGCATTTGCTTTTCTTGATTAAAAAAACGTGGGGGGGTGATGATAAACGTCTGATTATACGTCAGATATGAAAGGTTCTTTTCTAAAGTAAATATACGCCTTTATCTTTTCTGAGCTTGATGAGTTTCAACCATTAACTTTAATGAAACATGTTAAGATTTTTGAAGGCTTTGGTTGCAACAAAAAAGTGAGAATAGTCTTGTAAGGTGCTGTGAATTTGCCACAGTGTGTGTGGAGCTGTACTTTGTTAAAATGGTGTTTAATTAGTAAGATCATAGCTGGTGCCTGCCCCCAAGCACTAAGGGAAGGCACCAGAAATCGGGTTAAGACTTAATGTTGGCAGAAAAGGTGATTATTTATTATAATTTAAATTATTTCGAATTTCTGGGCTTAAAAAGCTCAACATTTGTCGTCTAGAACCACATAACTCAATCTGATGTCATCAATCTTGGGGCTCTGAATTGAAAAACTTTGAAGACCCCTGCTTTAGGCCTTATATCAACTAATGGTCTACTAGGTCAGCCATTTACAGAGGGCTTACAGAAGTTTAAACCAGTTTATAAATCCCCTGCGGGTTTAAAGGCGAGTTGACTTTTAATGAAAGTTGCTTAAGATCTGAAGGTCTCAGACATTTCTGTCCAAATGAGGAAATTTATTCTTGATCAAAAAGCAACAGACAGCAATATGCTCAGATAATGGTCACTCTTGCATTAAACCTAGTTGATGTGTTTGTGCAAAAGCGTAGGAAAGAAGTGGATAGTGTGTTTCTTTAGGAGGGCATATCTACTTTGGAAGATCTTTAACATTCTATTCTTTTCACATCTGTTTTAGACTATTTCTTTCATTTATTTTTTAACAGTGAAGCTTTGGATAAAAGTATGTAATATGGAATTCTGGGTAAGTTTTTAGGTTTAACACACATTAACAGTGTGCTTTCTATTAGCAGTCTCTATGAAAACCAAAGCAGAAATTGTAAATGTGAAAATTGTGAAAATGATCCAACATCACTTTTCTCAAAGTTTTCTTTTAAATGTTTGCATAATTGCACTTCACATTTTAAATTCACAATTTAGTTTTAAATAACGGGGAAACCTTCAGCCGCTCATTTTTAAGGCAAGAAAAATGATTTGTTTAGGATTATTATCCTTTAAAAAAATCAAATTCCTATTTACTCTTATTTCCTTTTTTATATTTATCCCTAGAATTTGCCTTTTATTAAAGTGAAATCTATTTATTATAGCATCGGTGCAGCACATTCCTTTCTAGTGATTCACAAGATCAATAACTATAGAATAAATATTAGAATTTTTTAGACCTAAAGAAAACGTTTGTACAAAGGATCTTTGACTGGATGCTTAAACTTATTCAGTATTCTGATCTAATTATAAAATATAAAGAGATTCTAGACCCCTGTATCTCATTTACAGCTTTCCACTTTGATGTGCACAAACTTAATTCATAATTAAAGAGTCTGCTTACGTCTGCAGATCAAGACGACCTCCTGGGTAATTCGCTTGATGACCTGCTTCCGGATGAAACCAGGCCTGAACCTAAACCCCGACAGAGTAAGGCTGACAAATCTCTGCTGCCTGCATCAGCATCTCCCATCCTCAGTAGCCAAACAGGTCAGCAGCACAATAGTCAAGGATTTCATTTCTCAAGAATCAAGCAAACTCTTAACTAAAAGCTGATTGTTTTCCGTCTTTTTATCAGCAAAGACGTCTAAAAAAGACGACAAGGATGACCTGCTTGATGCACTCGGGTTTGAAAGACATAAAAACGACTCCAAGAAAAAAGAGGCTCCGCTTTGGTCTTCCAAGGAGAAGTAACCGGCTCATTTTCAATTCCTCTTTTTGTTCTTTTTTATTTATAGAGCTCACTTATTAAATAATTACTGGGACCCTTGGGCGTTGGTGTGCAGCTCAGTAATAAGACAATGTTTTCCCAACACATCGATTGTCTTTTTCTTTGAATTATTGTTACTTATTTTATCTCCAGAAGCGATGAACCTCAGAGACCTCGTACCAGAATCCAAGATATTCTGGAGGCCTCTGACTCATCCCGACCCCTGGAGAAAGCCCCCACAGGCGAGGTGAAGGATGAAAAGGTGCCACAGGAGAAAAACCTTAGTCTTAAAGGTGGGAAAACATTGAAATATTTTTCAGTAGTCGCTGATTTGAAACACTAATCCTGTTTCTGTTCTTCATATCTATTTGGAGAAGACGACTTTACATTTGGGATCTATCAGCCTACGGAGGCCGAGGGGCGCCAGTCCCGTAGACAGTCTGTCAGGTGTGTCCAGCTTTTAGTGCTTTAACTCAGTCAGGAATCCATAGTGTCTTTTGAGTTCTTTCAGAACTTTAAATAAACGGCACAAACCATGATCAACCTCTCTACCACGTGCACTTTCTGAATACTTATATCTTCTTGTGTGAAAGAAGTTTCACTGTTAAATTGATTTTTGGGTTACATTTTAAAAGGTCTTTAGCATCTTGTATCTGCCATCAGTAAAATCAGTTCACATCTGCATGTATCAGTCTTTGTGTTCCCAAGATTATACACACGGCTGCCAGCATTTCCAAATCCAGCATGTTCCATGAAACTGCACTGATGCAGAACAAATGTCAGACTTTATGCCTGATCTTCAAAAGGTTCGAGCTTCTTAAAACAGGTGCAAAGTTTTTTGTTTTTTTTTATGAGCAGAAGACAAGAGAGAAGTGATATTCGTTTGCATCTTAGCAGGGACAAGGTGCAAATTTCATCGATATGCATGTATTCTAATGACTGACTGCAAATTCACCTGCTGAGGATATGAGAAATGGAAACATTTACCACAGGCAAAGCGATAGATGTTCTTTAAAGGATTTCGAATGATGCTTTATGTTCTACTACATTGTTACAGGTCTTGTTTTGCTGTATATGAGGTTAAGCAGGTGTTGATGCAGATAAATCCAGCTGTTTAGAGCATCTGTTGTGAGTCTGTCAGTGGCTCTGGAAAGGTGTTATTCAGAAGACAAAGAGTCCGTTTTAACATTTTATGACATTACTATTTTATTTTATATTTAACTTGAACTGTTTTCACTTTTTTTTAAATATTCACAACACTTTCAGATAGGTTGCCTATGTGAAGTGCACCATAAATAATACTTGTTACTTTTAGAATAGTTATCATTATTACTTCCATCTCCACTGCGTTTGAACTCTACCGCCCCCTAACTGCCAGTATTACACAGTCTTAGATCATCTGCAGCCAACATGCCCACTTATTGCATGCAATAAAACATTATTGCAAGCTTACTTTACTTTGCCTTATCTGGGATCCTTGATCAGGTCTTTTGAGTCTTCCTACCTCAATAGTAGCTTCAACAAAACTAGAAAAATACAGGACTTTGGAAAGTGCTTTTCATTTATGGAGAAAAATGAAAAAAGTAAAATAGTGTGGAGGAAAAATATTTGTTTTATTATTTTTTTCCTATATCTTGCCTGATAAATATCTTCCGTAATTTTACGATAAACTTTTGTACATATTTTGGAGAACTAGGTCAAATTCTCTGAATTGCTTCTTTTTGAGTTGGAAACTTTCCCAGCCTTTATATAAAAATATCTTTTTTTCTTTTATTAGATTTTCTACAGAGGATGTCAGAGTCTCTACCCCAGAAAAGAAACCCCAACCCCAAAGCGCCTTGACGACCAGCCGACACCGAGGCTCAGCAGAGTGGCTTGGCCTCACGAAAAATGACGAACTTGACTATTTAGAAGAAGGTTTCAACGCCATGAAAAGTTCAGCAGCGTCTCCAAAGGCTCCCTCCTCTCCAGTACAGGAGACAAAGTCTTCACTGGCTGTAGGTCAGGCCACATCTGCTGCAAACGTGACAGGAGACGCTCCAAACTCCAAACATGGCCGACCAGAGGTGTCTAAAGACAAGAGGAAAGATGAGGAGAAGCAGCATGACTGGTTAGAAGAAGCACTGAGTAGGAAGAAGGCTTCCAAGCAGGAGGGCTCTGGACAAACCCAGCTGGTTATCAGGTATTGCACTCAGCAGTGAGAGGAACATCAGCTGACATTAAAGATTGAGTTTTTTATGACTGAACATTATCTACATCTTTTTTTTCAGTAAACAAGACAAGACAAAAATCCTAAGAGACAGAGAGGAAACGTCTACATCTATCCTAGACGCTGGGTTGGATGTTTTTTTTTTTTTTGTAACAACATGAAATTGATATATTGCTATGCTTTTTATGTAATAAAACTCTCCCTGTTGCAGCCCTGCATCTCATGCCACCCCTGTTAGAGAGGAGAAGCCCAACAAAGGTATGCGTCTCCTCAACCTTTCATCCATTTTAATAAAAAGAATCAAATTCTCATCATCAGGCCAAATCATACTCGGTTCCTTTCCCCCTGAAGCTTTTCCTCCCAGTTCATAATTCATCCCCCTTCTAGTTACCTGCAGCTGTGAGCAAATGTACTCCAACTACCCAGAATCACTTTCAACCCACCTCCCCATCATCCTAAGAAGCCCCTCCAGTCCATCGAACTTGGTTCATATCGCATAGGGTCCACTGCTAGAAACAGTCAGCCGCAGTCCGAGTTCAACCAATCAATGTTAAGTGAGCTGAAGGAGTCGCTTTGAGTGAAACTCTGAAAAACCAGCTTTACCTAACCCTGTTCTCTGCATTTTTCAAGTTTTGTGTCGTTAAAAACAGGAAGTTCCTTTCATTGATTTGCACATTTTGTCATTACTTTCACTATATTTTGGGTGAATTCTCCACATTCAACACAAGAAACACATAAAGAAAGAAAAAAAAACAACATTAAACAAAAATAATAGCTGCAATCTTCAGGATATGTTTGTCACAGATCAACACCGAGATAATACAGACATTCTGAAGTGGAAGGAAACAGATATCAGTTATTATTAATAAGTTATTGTTTTTGTTTTCCCCAAAAAGTTCAGAGAACCCTGTGTAATTTCAGCTGTTCTATGAAGATTGGTTCACAACCAGCATCATTAGAACAATGAATAAAACAAACAGTGAAAGCAACCAAATCGAAAATCTTGTGACATTGGAGGAGCTGTAGGGGGTCACAGCTCAGGTGGGAGAATCTTTTGACAGGACAGTTCTTTGTTATGCACTCTAGAATTCTGCTCTTTAAGAAATAGAGAAAAGAAAGCCACAAAAAAGTCTCTGTTTGTATTTATTCTCCAGTACTGATAAAAAAAATGTCCTCTGGACCAACAGAGAGCGAAAAACACTATTTATTTTTATTATCACTGCTCATCACCCTGAATGCAATGTTCCTGTGTTAAAACACAGCGTTGGCTGCATCAGGCTGTGGGGTTGTTTTTTTTTTCTTACGAAGGGAAATAAATAATAGTCAAAAATGATTTGAAGATGGTTAAAGTTGAATGAAGGGAAATAATCCTAGGAGAAGGCTTTAAAAATAGGGACCCCCCGGGGGTTAAGGTCCTTAAGATCATTATTTTGCAATCACTGTGACGTCATTGCTGATTGTAAAAATCCAATGAAATAATTGAACGTACCGTAAAACATGCAGATATTACATGTTAGATGGTACATTTTATTTATATTGATCCACATTATTACAGTAGATTCACTTTTAAATTGTGCAATGCCCCATTATATAATTAAAAATACATTTCTAACGATCAATTAAAGGTTACTTTAAAACATAAATGTCTTCAAAAATGAAAGTAATTACATGACGCTATATTTGTGTATAGAATAAAATGTGGGCTGTGTGTTTAAAGACTCCATAAAACAGCTGAGAATGGAGCAGAAGTTCACCCTCCAGTGAGGTTTGATTGCTCTTGCTTGTGTTCTTTCTTGCAGGTCTTCAGCAAAATCAAACAACGGCCACATCAGCTACCGTCCAGCAACAGGTATTATTAGGATTTTATGCATTAAGTTCTTATGATCAATTTCTATTATCATGTTGTCCTCCTGTTCAACAGGTGTCCTATACAGCCGACAGTCTGCAGCAGCTGCTGCTACAACAGCAGGTAAGGAGGAGTTTACTCTCTGCTGGGTTATTCTCCTGCATTTTTCTTGATTTTGAGCTTTTCTTCTTCTTAAAGATGATTCAGACTCAATTGCTGAGTCTGGGGAGTCCTGCTGACGCAGGAGCACTGCAGAGACTTAAGGACATGGAGCACCAGCAGGGAGAACATCAGGCTTTACAAGCACGCATCATCCAGTTGGAGGGAGAGGTACCTTCTAAACAAGCTTCACTCTCTCTTGGTTTGTTGGGTTCATTTCCTGTTCTAAATATAAATGTGACATTCCAGGTGAAAATACTGCAGCTGGAGCGAGAGCAAAGCCAAATGGTGTTAGAGAACATCCAGCAGAGGCACAAGCAGGACATGCAGCTCCTGGAGAATTCCCACAAGTAACACATAGATTTCTGGATTTAAAGTAACTTCTGTAAGTGCATGTTTTACTTATTTTTGGATGTGATTCATGTGATTTTTAAGGACTCGTGTGAAGCTGCTGGAGGAATCGGCGGCTCAAAGGGAGAGCCGAGCTCGACTCGAGTGCGAGGAGCTGATGGAACGCCTGGCCACCTTAGCAAGGTCGGCCGAGCAGGAGCGCTCAGAGCTGCAGGCTCAGTACCATCGGAAGCTGGCCCAGGCCCAGCAGGACAGAGACCGTGAGGTGGAGAGGCTCCGAGACCTGCAGAGGTGAGATGGGGTCATTTTCTGATCAGTGATGGAGTTCAGAACAGAATTAGTTTGGATATATTTTATTGTTTTTGAATATAAACCACTACGTATTCCTGATAGAACTTTTTCATTTCTGATACAATATCGATATTACAGCTTTAGGTACTTACTGATGCCGATATAGAACCTAAACTTTAAAAAGAAGCTGATTGAGACAGACCGTTTCTATCAGCCTGCTTTTATGTGATGTTTCAGAAGCAGGACTATATATTTGGATAATCTTTCTTTTGATTAATATCGGACCAATTTCTGATATCAATATCAGATTGGAGCATCTTTAATGTTTTCTACAACACCAGAAAATTCACATTTCATGTATTGGTTACATTTGGCCGCCTGTCTTTTCTAGAAAATCTATCTTGGAGATGAAAAAAGACCACGAGGATCAGCTTCAGAGACTGAAGAGACTAAAGGATGAAGAGATCGACGCCGTTACAAGTGCAACATCTCAAACCAGGTGAAACTTGGGAACTTATTACCATCCATTTTAAGAGGTCTCTTAATATGCTGGATTTAAAATGTGATAACTGCAGTTCCACGTCCTGTTTTTTACAGAGTTAGTTCTTGGTCATATAATATAAATCAAGGCTGTTCAGTGTTTATGTTTATAGACAAACCGCATCCCCGCCAGCTGGAGGTGTCCTTTAAACCACTGGCACTTCACCTTAAAAATGTAACAATCAATTTTAAGATGATCAGACTATTAACGTTTCTACCTCCTGTGATATTCAACGATCATAAAGGAAAGAGGATCATTGGCAGACTTCCACACTCACCAGAAATAACCAAATAAATCACCAAATGGCATGAAAAAGATGCCTAGTTCCCCCTAACTTTCACAGCTTTCCTCCTTTTTTTTTCCCCTTTCTGTTCCCACAAATGCAGAAGTTTTTGTTCTAAGAAATTAACTGAAAAAAAAATGACTTCTATTCCTCATCTTCTGCTTTTTTTTGGTTTAAAAAGGTTACAGGTCCAGGATTGATACACTCTCTCCCTATTAAAACTCTCCAGTTCAATCAGTCGTTCCAGACCAGAAGGGATTACAGTCCTTTCTCTGTATATGAGTACGTGTCTCCCTTGTGTGCGTAGATAATGTCTAAAGGTCTTCAAACCACCCTAGCTGACTCTTTTCTGTACTAGGGCTCAATCTAAGGCACTAGTCCAGCTTTCCTACAAAGATCCGCTTGGATACCGATGGTTAACCATCTATTCGTCTCACTTATGCGATTATGACTTATGAGTAAGACCATAGATGCTTGAACTCCTTAGCTTGAGGCAGAGACCAACCACCAACCAAAAAGGGAGCAGATTTCATAGCTCCCCAGGCCCACTTTCAGATCATGACTCCACTGTATTTGTGCAGATCTCTCTCAGGGGTGATTGAGCAGATGGAGCAGTTCTTCTCCCGGCTCGGAGAGCTATCGTCTCGGGTGGAGAGTACACACGGGCAGCAGAAAGCCATGACAGAGGAGAGAGCTTACCTCAAGGAAATCATTTCTAGGATGGACACTCAGATCAGTGAGCAGCAAAGGCAGCTGGAGAAGGTGAAGTTCAGGGTTGGAACCTGACAAAATGTGGAAAAGAGAACCCCGTTCAGGTCTATGCGAGGAAATGTAGCTCATCGATATAAGCATGAGGCTTTGTTTTGATTTGGTTCAGGAGCGTTGGAAGGTGACGGCGGAGCAGGCTAAAGCCGAGTCCGTCCAAAGAGCCCTGGAGGAAGAGCGACGCGTCTTCACCATGCAGATGAGCATGGAGAGGGAGGAGCTGGACAGAGCTAAGGTTAGACTGACAACTCTCGTGTTGAACCTGAAGCAGCAGCAGCTGTGCCCTGCAACTGTGTGTCGTTCTGCTCCTCAGAATTCATTGCTGGAGGAGCAGAAATCGGTGATGCATCATTGTGCTGAGGAGAGGAGGAAGCTGGCAGCAGAGTGGGCACACTTCCACGCTCAGGAGAAACAAAGGCATGAAAGAACCGAACAGGAGGTCAACAGCCTGTTAGAGAGGAGAGAAGGATCCATCATCAGTCAGGCACAAGTGAGTCTCACCATTTTTATTCCTGTGGAGGTCGATACAGCTTCCCATTATTCCCTTCTGTTGGTTTACAGGAACAAGCTGATCTAAAGCTTCGATTGGCTGAAGTAAAACAGAAGGAGCTGGCGGTGACTCGAGAGAAAGAGACTGTGGGGAGACTAAGAGAGGAACTGGACAGAGAGAGGGAGACAACAAACAGCCTGGCTCTGAGACTCAAAACACGGGCTCAAGAGGTGGAGGCCTTCAGCAAGGTGACTTTACTCCCATTCTGACCTCTGCAGTCCACAAGGGTTTGGAATTCAACTTGAATGCTGTTCTCAGCTTGCGGCGGAGAGATACGAGGAAGGCGAACGAGCTTTGCAGGAAGCGCGACGCATCGAGTCCGAGCATGAAGCCCGGTTAAGAAATATTCAGCTCAAAACGGAGAAGCTGAGGCAGCTGGAGCAGCAGATCCTGAAGGTGTACATCACGATACTAAACCTTCAAAAAGCACTTTTATTATTGTTGAATATTAAATAAAAAATCTAATGTTACAGGAAGGCATGCGAGTAAATCACCTTAAGGATGACTCAGAAAAACTCCCAGAGCATACTCCAATCTTACCATCACCTAAGATTATTCCACCTCTTTTACCAGGTTGGGCTCAATAAATTTAATCCAAAAAATTACCAATTAGTTTTAAATTGAACAAACTTTCATGGGCTATTTCTCCTGCAGACTCTGTTTCAGTGCTACCTTTCCCTGCAGTGACTAACCCTTCAAGTTCTCCGACCAGTTATCAACCCATGATGCTTGAGGCCAGTCTGGCTCTGTGGAAGTACATCGACAAAAAGGTAATTGGTTAAAAAACACAGAAAACTCTCCAAACCACTAGAGATGCATTGATCTGATACTCGGTTCAGATATTGGCTCCAATTGACTCATTTACTGGATTGAATATTGAATGACTGACGCCAATCCAGCATTCTGATCCACTTATTTATTCTATTGATATCATACACATTAATGCAGCGGCTATATTTTGCTATACAGTGGGGAAAATAAGTATTTAGTCAGTCACCAATTGTGCAAGTTCTCCCACTTAAAAAGATGAGAGAGG
>JAUZNJ010036566.1:0-11799 GCA_034780135.1 Jordanella pulchra
ACAGCAGAGGGACGCAGGAACAGCAGAGGGACGCAGGAACAGCAGAGGGATGCAGGAACAGCAGAGGAACACAGGAACAGCAGAGGGACGTAGGAACAGCAGAGGGACGTAGGAACAGCAGAGGGACGCAGGGACAGAGGAGGGATGCAGGGACAGCGGAGGGATGTTGGAACAGCAGAGGAACACAGGAACAGCAGAGGGATGTAGGAACAGCAGAGGAACATAGGAACAGCAGAGGGATGTAGGAACAACAGAGGGACGCAGGAACAGCAGAGGGATGTAGGAACAGCAGAGGGACGCAGGAACAGCAGAGGGACGCAGGAACAGCAGAGGGACGCAGGAACAGCAGAGGGACGTAGGAACAGCAGAGGGACGTAGGAACAGCAGAGGGACGCAGGAACAGTGGAGGGACGTAGGAACAGCAGAGGGACGTAAGAATAGCAGAGGGACGTAGGAACAACAGAGGGACGTAGGAACAGCAGAGGGACGTAGGAACAGCAGAGGGATGTAGGAACAGCAGAGGGACGTAGGAAAAGCCGAGGGATGCAGGAACAGCAGAGGGATGCAGGAACAGCAGAGGGATGTAGGAACAGCAGAGGGACGAAGGAACAGCAGAGGAACACAGGAACAGCAGAGGGATGTAGGAACAGCGGAGGGACGCAGGAACAGCAGAGGGACGCAGGAACAGCAGAGGGACCCAGGAACAGCAGAGGGATGTAGGAACAGCAGAGGGACATAGGAACAGCAGAGGAACACAGGAACAGCAGAGGGATGTAGGAACAGCAGAGGAACACAGGAACAGCACAGGGATGTTGGAACAGCAGAGGAACATAGGAACAGCAGAGGGATGTAGAAACAGCTGAGGGACGCAGGAACAGCAGAGGGACGCAGGAACAGCAGAGGAACATAGAAACAGCACAGGGATGTTGGAACAGCAGAGGGATGTAGGAACAACTGAGGGACGCAGGAACAGCAGAGGGACGCAGGACCAGCAGAGGGACGCAGGGACAACAGAGGGATGTAGGAACAGCAGAGGAACACAGGAACAGCAGAGGAACACAGGAACAGCAGAGGGACGCAGGAACAGCAGAGGGATGTAGGAACAACTGAGGGACGCAGGAACAGCAGAGACACGTAGGAACAACAGAGGAAAAGAGGAACAACAGAGGAACACAGGAACAGCAGAGGGAAGGAGGAGCCTCTCCATGAGTTCAGGAAAGATTCTTTCATTAGTCTTAATTTAAGCGAGGACCCTCTGACCTGAAGAGGGGCTCTGATGGCAGATTCATCAGTCCTGTGTGTGAGTGTGTCTGGACTGGGAGACCATGAGGAAACCATTAGTGTGAAGCAGGGTAGCAGGGGCCGGCTCCTCTGTAGCCCCCCACTCATAAAGCTCAGCCTTTTTGCATCATAAAGCCTTCAGCAGGTTTCATCCGACACACACACAAAAACGGAAATGTCTCGCTCACCAGCAGACAGTGTCCTCATTGCTTGCATCCCCCAGGATGGCGGCATTTTATTGAAGCAGACTGCCCCCTGCTGGCTGCCGTAGAGAAATGGACACATGAGGTTCTGATCAAACTAATTTCACACAAAGATAAGATGAATAAATATAAAAAGCTTTTTTCAGTCGTTATAAGTACTTTGGCCCCATCTGAAGGTAACCTGATCCACCCTGAGGCCAACATGGCGAGTAGTGAGACTTTTAGATCTCTGTGGAGGTTTTCTCTCACCTTCCTTTAGTGGATATTTGATCCTATTCTGCTTTTTTATTCAATATTTTTGTGCATTTCTTTTTCTAGTGTTAAATGTTTTCCATGCCTTTAATATTTGCCCTTTTTATTCGCTTTGTATCGAAAATTGTAGCAAGTATCAAATATTTTCATGTGCATCGATCCTGAGTTTGGAACATTAGCATCGTGACCATCCTGTCCAGCAGTGGGTTTATCTTATGACTCTCCAATGGTGGCCATTTTGCCCAGTATCTTGTTCATGAACCATGACCTCTGACCTTGACTGAAGCCAGTGCGGCCTGCAGAGCTGTAGACGTGGCTTTGGGTTGTTTAGCGTCTGCTGTTCTCCTGGTTCTCCTCAGAGTGGTTAGAAAGGTTTCTATCAGGGTTCTTCAGGCCAGGCTCTGACCTGACCTGAGTGACTTTTATATCCAGGTTTCATTTCCTCAGGCCTGATGTGAGAAAGAAGCAAAACCATCAGAAATCTGGAGAGACTAAGCTGCTCAACCGTAGACGTGCAGAGCTGTTGGTTTGTAGCAAAAACTGATAAAATGTTGGTTGAACAAACGGACTCCCCATCATCTGTGGCAAAGCACTGCAGAGACGGTTTCTCTGCAGAAATGTAGGCAGACGACCTGATTACTGCTCTGCAGACGCCAGTTTAGACAAATCAAAGCTCACCTGTGCTTTTAAACATCCTAATGTTAGCAACCTCTACATGAGGCAGAGATCTAGAAGGATTCCCAGTTGGTCTGTTTTTCACGCCTCTTTCACGTCTGCAGATCCCAAAATGCTGTGGAAAGTAAAACACTAATCTGTTGTTGATCTGCCTGATGGGATTTTTTTCTATTTCATATAACATCCTATTGAAAGCAGCTCGTTTTCTGCTTTCATTTGTCTTTGCTGTCTGCTCTCTGTGTCGCTGTGCCAGAGTAACACGGTGCTCCACCTGGACATGGGGACGGGGGCCGTCCGGAGGCTGCTCTTGTCTCCAGACACTGATCAGACGTCCTCCAGAGCCTCCAACTGGTGGAGCAGCAAAGATCAGCAGGTCAGAGAGGAGCTCCACACTCCATAGCAGAGACTTTTATGCACTGCTGCTGAGGTTTCACTCCTCTCTGTGTGCAGGGAGGACATAAGATGTGTCGGGACTTTTCCCAGAAAAACTGGCTTCTCTTCTATAAGGAGGATGGGTGAGAAGCTTGGCTCCAAACGGTTCACAGCTGCTAAAGTTCTCGGTCTGAACGGTTCCTCTGTGTGTGTAAACACAGAAACCAGCTGGAGGTGTTGGACGTGCTGGAGGGCCAGGTTCACTCCATCTCCCTCCCGATCAATTTGAAGTCGGTCTTCCTGGTTGCAGAGGACAGGTGGCTTCTTCTGGAGAGCAACACCAACAAGTCAGTGGACCTCCCAGATCTCTTCTCAGCTCGTTTTGCTCAGAAACGTCCAAACGCTGTTTTCTGCTTTCACATTCAGGAAGTTCCTGCTGACCAAACCCATGCACATGGCAGCTGAAGATTCAGGCGTGTGTCAGCTGCACAGCATCAGCGAGGACCCGGTTAGCGCTGGTCATGGAGCCGCCTCTGGTAGGTCACACCGTGGGTTTGATCCACCCAGATTCACAGCTCTGCCACACTGTGCAACAATTCCTCCTTCTGGGTACAATTAAAAAAGAAGGAACATTTTAATCTACATTTATTTTCACTGAAGCTCATTTCTAAAAAGTATCATTTATTTGGTCCAGCTTAGAAAGCCGTCCTCAGCAGCGTCCATGAGAATGTAGATCAGAGGACTGTCCTGACCTCTGACCTCTGCCGCCTAGAACGTTAAAGGTCCTCCTGGAGCTGCAGCAGAGAACCAAGAGGTTCTTAACGATGTCCTCTCTGTCCTAAACGGATTTCCCCCCCTGAATAAACTTCATGCTGAATGTTTTCATTTCTGGAGTCGGCTGACCGACCCGGCCACTTGCAGCATCCAATTAGCCAAACTCTGCATCTTATAGCGGGACGTTGGAGGAATGTGTTGGTCATGTTAGGATGATTTTCTATCATGTATTTACTTGTTAAAGCCTAATTTTAAGCCTGTTAAGTATCGAGACTAATGTCTTCCCAAGCTGTTTAACTATGGGCCTAGTCTTTTTCAAAAATGTCCAAAGTTTAACATTTCTGGTGGTTTTATTGTCATGAAATCAGGTTGCGTCTGATATTTTATCCTGTTTATTCTAGATGTAGACTCGGTCCATCAACACTTTCAACATGTAGTCACTTTCCAGTCTGACTCTGAATCAGGACAAACAGGAAAGGTTTTTATATAAATCTGCACAGCCATGCAATCGAAACCTGACTTGGATGTTTGAAGCAGATCATTAGAAGAGCTGCATCTGAATATCTGGATGGACACAAAGATCAGGAAAAATTCTTTATTGGTTGTTTTCTATTTTCCTCCCAGCTGAGGTTTCTGTGCCGCAGATGCTGTCGAACGAGCAGCTGCCCAACGAGAACCTCAGCGCTGCTCTGGAGCAGAAGATCGTTTCCCCGAACCGTGTGCTGGCCGACACCAGCTGCTTTGCACAGATCATCGTGGGGTTCCCAGACCTTATGGTGAAAACAGGGACACATCTCTACTTGGCATGCTCTCTCATCACTTTAGTCTCTGAATAATTGTTCTGCATCAGTAAGGGAAGGATTATCTCCAGAAATAAGGAAGGAAATCCTAGAAAGAAAAATGAATGACACCAAAGTTATTGATTGCATAACTGGAGGCGACTCAACCAGTGAGTGAGCTGCATAGAGCTGATGCTGAGCTCATGGCTCCACTCATGCTTCATGAAGGTTCATACATTGATAACTGCTGGACCTTTTCTTTATGCATTTTCTTCCAAATAAACACAAAGAGTGAATGAAATTATGTGGCATTAATGTGACCAAAGCCAAATGGTGCTTTATGATGAAATGCAGTGAAAAATAAGACTGAGTGCAAACATTTATAAAACGTAACGTCATGTTAAATCTGTTTATCATTGTATGCAGCTCTTCACTGGTATCATCCAACACAATCACAAAAACACCAAACAGTAGTTAAAGTAGTGACTGATGTGTTTGGCTCATTCTGACCAGTCCCCAAACGAGGTGTACACCTTTAAGAGGCCCGTCGACCTGTCGGCCATGAAAAGCAGCGGAAGCGGGTCTCACACCTTCTTCAGAGGCGCGCTGCGAAGCGGCACGGCCAAACGGGAGAACTGTATCAGCCTGCTGTCAGCCAATCAGGTGGTCCGAGCCATTCCGCCCACACAGGTTCCCCTGAGGGACGTCTACCCCAAAGGTCAGAGTTCAGGTCATGAAGGAGTTGTTGAATGACGTCACTCTGAGAGGTCAGAGTTTGAAAACTGCTCCCTCGTCTTTCAGATGTGACTCCTCCAATGGCAGCGGCGTACCTGGAGGTGACGGATCTGACCTCCAAGAAGCTCAAATACATCCCAGTTCCAAGGTAAACTCAATCATTTATCATACAATGCTGCCACCTTGTGGGCAGGACACCTCCAGGTCTATTAATGAACTTATTATTTCAGTAATTCACTTAAACTAAAACCTTACTGCTGAGACAGTGAAATATTCTTTGCATTTACTTTTGTGTATTTTGAATATTATGCTTTAGAGCTTCTGGAAACATAGATTTTGGTCAAAATTCAACAAGATAATCTGATATTACTTGAAAGTTGATTAAAGTTGTCTTTTTAGGGGTTTCTTTCCCCTCAAGTCTTAGAAATAATAAATAAACAGAAATAAACTCTATTCTGTAGATCTTAGATATATTGCATTTGGTTTTTGGAGAGAGAAAACGTTTTTCATGTATGTTAGTTAGACTAGCCAGTCCAGTGAATGATCAGCTTATTCTGGTTAGATTATTGAATCCTTGTCTGAGATCAACTGAGCTGAATCCTGTCATAAATCGGGGGGTAGGAAAACTGACGTAAGGTTTTATCTTTTGTTTGTTTTTACACCAATATGTGGTGTTTCCATGGAAACAGCACATATTAAAGCAACATCTGATAGATAAGTCGGTGTTGTCCATGAGGGTTATGGTTAATGTGACCCTCTGGGGTTCCTGATGGCAGGTCCATGACCGTGTCGCCCTACACCAACTGGCTGTCGAAGGTCTCTGACTGTGATGTGCTGCTAGCGGCTCTTGGTTCTGGAGGCGTGGTCACTGTGGACATGGGGGGCCACGTCCGGCAGTGGGAGACGGGACTGGACACCTTGCAGCGGTCGCTGATGGAGTGGAGGAACATGATTGGCTCAGAGGACGGCAGACCCATTCAGGTAGAAGTGCCAGAGTGCAGAATGTCTGACGACCACAGGGGGGCGGTGATGCTCCACTGTGACCTCGGCTCGTTTTCTTCCTTCTAACAGAATCTTTTATTTATCAGAACATTTCTGATTTGATGAGCAGCGGAATATTTTCCAGATCCAGCTGTTCTGAGTGGGCGAGCATGAAGGAGCGATCATTGTCATTTTGATGCGATAGTTCAGACCCCAGCTGAGGTCAGAACGTTCTGACCTTCTGCTCTAAGACATCATTGTTAAGGTTCCCACATCCACAGGCAGACGGAGGAATCCTTCAGATAATGCAGCTCTGTAGCTGAATCTGCAGATCTCTGCGTCGCACAGAAAGTCCTGAAAGGACTCAGTCAAAGGCTCGTTACTGACAGACGGGTTAGTCTCTACATGCTGCCCCCCCCCCGCCTGCCTGTTAGCAGTGGCTGCTACTGTTCTCACAGGGACACAGCAGGAAGCTTCTGGTATCTTTACCAAACTGTTTGCACTCCGAGCTGCAGCAGTCAGATGTTTATTGGATCACAATCATCTTTACTTGCATAAAATCCCAATGAAAACCTCAGCTGAGACATAACTGCTGTGTTTTCTAACATTTTGTTCCACTGTCAGAAACACAGTTGACATCTTTCAGATAGCTTAAACACATTAGAACCAAACAAAGCAATAAGTGATTTAGTGTTTTCTCACTTCAATGTCAGATCATTTGCTCAGAGGAAGCTGGCAGAGGAGAATTGAGCAGAGCGTTCGTTATTAATAAGGGCGGATGTTTGACTATTTAGAAAAAATAAAATAACGTGCATTAAAGTTAGTGCTCAGAATATTTCACTTGAATGAAAATGTTTTGGGATGTTTTTGGGACAATGCTTTCAGTTCAGTGGAGATTAGCTTCCCTGTTCTTCCACAGTCAGTCAGTTTAAAGGTCTCCAAGTTTATCCAGGAGATCCTTCTGGAAACACTTTCTACCTGCTTCCTCTGGTTTGGTCCAGGTCAGGAAACCTTGATGTTCAGATCCAGTAATAATCTAAAGCGGTGATTTCTTTGCAGTCTGTAGATTCAGCTCCAACATGAACCTCTGAACAAAGTCAATCATTAGATGAGGACATAAAAAGACAGAGAAATGATCCTGAAACGATCGGGCTGGTTTATAACTAGACAGATTGATCAAATGATTGGTTCTACAGTCGTTATCAGACTTAAGTCTGCAGCTCAGAGATTGTCTGTTGGTTGTGGTTGGTGCTGCCTTTGTAGCAAATAATCAGACCCACTGCAGAGATACACAGGAGTTTACAGCTGTTTCTGTGTACACAACAAAAAGCTTGCAGTGAGACAGGAGCCTGTTTGCATGAAGACACTGGACCCAGTGAGGTTCTAAAAACAGACAGTCCGCTCATTTAAAACACGATTAAAGACAAACCGTTAGAAGAGGAGGCTGCATGGTAGGAAAAACAGGAAAGAAAGTTAAGAAAATTAAACCTTTAGTTTGGACTTTGGTTCCCCAGGTTCTGTAAGTTCATCTAAACTAAATGAATCTGGTTCTTTGACACCTTTACAGTTTGGTCAACAAACTGTTTCTGGTTCAGTTTGAGGTCTGAACAGGTAAAAACCGTGTTCCTCATAACTTTATCAGAAACCTTCCTAACCTGGAAGTTCGGTGCAGCTGATCTGAAGTCCAGACCAGTTTTATAGAACCTGTTAGGAACTGGAGCCGCTTCAGTTTGAGCGTCCAGCAAGAACCAGGAGTTCTTCTCATGAGGGGAACCCTTCTGGATCATGTTGCCTCCAGCGCAGAGCTTGCTCCATAACGGCAGCAGAAGAACGATGTTGTGAGGTGAGCAGGTGGAAGAGCAGCAGAAGAACGGCTTCTGTTCCGAGAAAAACAAAATTCTGCACCAAGTTTAAGGAAGACGGAGGTTATTTTTATGAGACCTTCTTATGCTTGTTTACACCTGGGACATCAGGAACATCACCATGAACAGAGAGGGATCCATCCTCTAAGCACTGCCCGGGTGAGAAAAGTCAAATGCTGAAGATTCGTTTCCACCAAGATGGCTCACATCTGAACTCTGGTGAGAAACTGGTGAGTTTGGATCAAGCAGGTAGAGACAGAAACCAGAATCTGAACTCCAGTTTGTGCCAGAGAACAACGGTTTACCGCAGCAGAGACTGACATCACCTCCATGTGTTTACTATCACTATAAGACTTTAAATTAGCCATGTCAATAGAGCATGAAACATTGAATCCACTCAGCTGCAGATCAGTAAGAGCTCTGCAGACAGAAGCTTCATATCTGCTCTCTCAGCACACACCGCATGTTTTTACTTGTGTTTCCAAGTTGCTGCCTGCAGGTATCCAGCATCACGTAAAGACGATCAAAACAAGCCATCCTGCCAATTAACTCTCCGACATGTTTGTTTTTCCTGCCTCTATTGCTGAGTGTTTTCTTTTCTCTGACTGCTGCTGTGGTTGGCCCCCTGCCATCGTTTTCCTCCCCTTCTACTGTCGTACCAAAGCAGGGTCAGCCCCTGTCTTATACATGCACACGCATGCTGGATCCTGCAGCACCTTCAAATATGTCTAACATTGTGCAATCATCGTCTCCTGCAGGGTTCTTTCTGCTTTCCATTGCTCCACGATTTCATCGATTCAGGTTCTTTGTCTCTAACATTTTCCAAAGCCTTAATGACCTTTGACTAATACAGATGCGGGTGTGCTGTATTAAAGAAGACTGACCATAGACGACATGTTTCATCTTTGGGTCTGAACCGCTAATGATCGTGATGTTTGACCCTAAATCACCTGATTTTACTTTATTATCTTCATTGCAGATCTTCTGAACTCTGTGTGATTGGTTCATTGAACATTTATGTTTATCTCGTAGTTTCTTAAAGAATTGTGAGAAATTAGCATATACATTTATATTAACTCTGCCGACTGGATTGAGTCTTTTAAATCACTTTATACAAAAAAGCTTTTAGAGTCAGACCGTCGCACCCAGATTCAGACGTAAGCTTTTCCAGAAGCTCAACAGGTGACATCAGCACACAGAGCAACAACAATAACAACAGATGAATGGATTAATCTGTTCATCCATCAAGCTTTTTTATTGCCTCGTATATCGTCAGCAGAAACCTTGAGTTACTGTATCGTACCGAGAAGGTTTGAACCTTTGAAGGGTTGGTTCATTTCTAGATCATTCAGTTAACATGATGATGAAAATGCTTCGCTGTATCAGGTCCTGACCCAATTATTTTAGAATAGGAGGAGAATTTTGTTCCAATATCGTTGAAAGCAACGAACCTGTTTCGAAAAATTGAAATTTAATGAAAAATACAAAAAATGGAACTGCAAAAACTACGACTGATACCTATTTATTAGGTATCAGTCATAGTTTATCAAAATTTAGTTTTTAAATATTTTTTCCGATTTTATTTTTTCAAATGTTATCATGTTCTTTTTTCAGTTTTTTTTTCAAAAGTTTGAGTTTTACGAACTTCATTATGAACCCTCTACACCTCAGGAGGGTGTGTTTGTGTGAACCAATAGAAATGAGTCTGATCTGTTTGCATGTTAAGAAAGCATCCCTATTGGTCTTCACCACAGACTGTCAACAAGTGTCAAGGATTTATTCTATAAAACGGGATTTTAAAAGAATGCAGTTAATAAGAGGTAGTCTTTCAAAAAAAAGAAATAAAATCTTAAAGGAGGTAAGCAATTTTTATCTAAAAATAAAAAAATAGAAAATAAAATGAATAAATAAAAATAGCAAACTTTAAAAAAGGAAAAAAAATTCCTCACAGTCTTATCAAGAACTTTAAGATAGCTATTGGAGCTGTTATAACGTCAAATTATTTTCTACCTGTGCTGCATTTTAATGACAATAGAATATTTGCGCTCTTTAAAAAAACAAAACTCAGTTATAGCTCTCCTAATCCTAATCATGCAACAAGCATCATTTGATCTCCAGTTGCTGCATTTATGCTGCAGAAAGTGTTACCATAATGACCCAGTAGTAACATCATTAATCTCATGCGATCCTATGCAAACCCTTTGTCTGCTCTGATGAAGATTTGCTCATCCTCTCCCTTTAGATGCTTTTTGTGTTCAACTGATGACACGATCTAACATCTGCCATAGTGACATCACTGCAAAGGTAGCTGGAAATTAAACATCCTTCATCCTAAAAAGTAAAAAACACTAAATAACTCAAATTCGTCAGAGACGTGACCGGACTTTACAGAGGACCCTACTCTCCACTTATGTGTAAAAAAAAACTTATTAGCTGAAATAGAAAATCAGGTAAAGTTCTGCTGCACCTCCAGACGTAACAAAGGCAAAAAATCCCTCATGGATGAATCCTCCTGTGTATATTTAGTTGTAGTAGATGTTAAACCACAGTTGAAAATATTTTCTGCTGCAGAGAAGTTTGTTGGCATTGGAGTATAAAGTTAAGCCTCTGATCGTACTGACAGATTCCTTACAAACACATTGTCTCCAACTGAATCACACCATCCGATACTTGTTAGCCTCCTATATGCTCAAACATTCATGTATCAACATGCCTGACGCTAACACTCTGAGGTATATATGTAGACACATGAAGCACTAAATTATGCCTGGTTCCACACACACACACATACGGCGCGGTGCCGCTCTGTCTTTAGGCGTCTGAAGCAGAATCACAGATTTATGAGGCTATTAATCCTACATACCAGGCGTGGACCACATAAGATGGGAGATTTTCTTCTCAGCACCACACATCCAGCCTCTGTTTGCCGTCCTGATTCTTATTTATTTCTCTTTCTTTGTACCTGCTGTCAGCATCAGCTTGTTATTTACAGGTGGGTCCTGTGGTTGAATGATGGGCTGGGTGCTGTCATCTTCTTAGAAGGAATCTACACTTTTACTTTAGTAGAAAACAACTAATCTGAGGTGGAAAATATTTATGTACAGTTTTCAAATTCAGTTTTTAAAGTTACATGATATGTTTCTTTAAAAAACTGAGTTGCTTATTGGATGCTTATCTTTATTTCCCTTATTTTACTTTTGTTTCCCTGTTTTGTATCAAGCTTGACGCAGTAGGCCTTTACAGTCATGAAATTCTAAATACAATTTAAGAAACTGTTGTTCTGGCTGTAAAAACACACGACTCACTGAGGCTTGAACATCTTTACAACTTTCATATATCTTTTGAAAAACAAAACAAGAATCTCCTTGTGAAGTCCTCCTTATGAGAAAAAAAACATAAAATAAAAATTGTTAGGAGACAACATAAAAGTATGAACAAGCAAACTGAGAAAACACATTGTGGGCAGAAATAATTAGTCACTCACCTGGTTGTCTGACCAGATATGTAAAATGGATGAAGCCACATATTTACTTGTCATTACAGGTTTTTTTTAGCAAAGCTTTGCTTTTTCTTTCAGGCAGAGGTCTCAGAAATATGCGCAACAAAAGTATACAGTATGCTTTGTTTAGGAAGGTAAAAACGTTGCTGCTAACATAACTAAATCCTTTCTCATAAAAGCAAATAGAAAAAGCTTGAAATTCAGTGAAGAACATGGTGATCAGCTTTGATAAGAATATTATTCAGCTTTGGTCTTTTACAGTATTACTCAGTCTGCTTTAAACGACTCAACCCTGAATTTATAAAGGTTGAAAAGAAGCTTTGAAGCTATTGCTTATCAGTCGAACAGACTGTATCACTGCTATGCAAGCTGTACCTTACTGAATG